>JAOVVI020018709.1:0-10292 GCA_028571085.2 Nepenthes alata
AACGCCAACGTTGACCGTTTTGGGCTTTCCAGCATTTGGGCCCGCCTTCAAACTGGGCCGCCAGGAGCGTTGACTGGTCTTAGTGGGCTTCCGTTGACTTCTCTTTGGGCCAGCCCATTATTGATGTACCCATCAAGCTTAAAAAATGATCGAATATGCATAATCTTATATTTCATATTATAGTAAGACAATATTTGCAAGTTAAGCATGGGGAATATAATAATTTTACTATTTAAGCTAAAGTTGTTCCACTTATTTGCTTTATGTCTTGTCATCTCGAAAACTAAGTTGTTGGTTGTAAAAATTAATTATATTTAAGTAGATCACCATCACACATAAAAAGGTATAAGTGGACCATTTACAAATGTTGGTTGTAAATTAATGGAGACTTGACAACTAACAACTAAATTCTTTGTGCAAATCACAAAAATAAATATTGGTACTAGTAAAATTAAATGAAATTGAAACTACTAATTTCTGATCAAAAATTATACGTGTTGTAAGGTTAAAATTTTAGAGTTATTCTATAACATTAATATATCAGAAAATAGACCGCTACATAACAATATAAAAACTTAACATATATATAATGATTGAATATGCATAATCTTATATTTCATATTATAGTAAGACAATATTTGCAAGTTAAGCATGAGGAATATAATAATTTTACTATTTAAGCTAAAGTTGTTCCACTTATTTGCTTTATGTCTTGTCATCTGGGAAACTAAGTTGTTGGTTGTAAAAATTAATTATATTTAGGTAGATTACCATCACACATAAAAAGGTATAAATGGACCATTTATAAATGTTGGTTGTAAATTAATGGAGACATAAAAAGGTATAAATGGACCATTTACAAATGTTGGTTGTAAATTAATGGAGACGTGACAACTAACAACTAAATTCTATGTGCAAATTACAAAAATAAGAAATGGTACTAGTAAAATTAAATGAAATTGAAACTACTAACTTTTGATAAAAAATTGTACATGTTGTAAGGTTAAAATTTTACAGTTATTTTATAACCTTAATATATCAGAAAAGAGACTGCTACGTAACAATATAAAAAATTAACATATATATATATAATAGTAACTAAACTTTTGACCATTATATTTATCCTATTTTAACGACTGTATCTGTCTTGTCATTAGATGAGAATAATTATGAGAGTAAATACTGTCGTTAATAATAACTAATTTTTTAATAGCAGTACCTGTCTCATTGTTAAATCTCAACAATTATAAGATTAGACATATTTGTTAATAATAAAGTAATTGATGGGTACAGTATAATCGGCCCAGGAAAAAACTGCTCAAACCGCTTCGTCTTATCCAGGTGGTTGTCATGGGTAATTTTTGACCGGTGGTTATTATAAAGAAAAATAACCACCTCCATATTTATAAGAAGAATCCTCATCCAAAGAAATGGAGGAGAGAAAAAATAAAAAAACCGGCAAGGAAAGGGAGGCCAGCCCTTGATCATGGCATGAGGCCAACCCTCAATCATCCTTGGTGGTCAAAACAACAGGCAGAGAGCTCATAGAAAAGAATCTTTCATCTTCCTCTAAGAGATCCCCCTTCTTGTGATTAATAATAATTTACAAACTCCCTCCTGAGGCATACCTTTAAGTCGTTCACCGGTTAAACGCCACAAAATACTCCATCCACTAAATATGTATCATCCATTTATCTTTCTATATTTTTGAAAAGACTTCTGACTTGACCGTCGGAGGGTTTACGGTGGAAAAAATTTTCGCCGACCTCTGATGTCTCATTTTTAGTTGTATGTACAGGACTCAAATTCAAAACTATGGAGATGGATCCGCGTCAGATCAACCAACAAGAAGATCCGATTTGTGCCCCCTGATCTGTAGGACAATCCGAATTTCTGGTACGCAACAGTAATGATTTAACAAAGATATTTTTTTCATTGTCAAAGCTTAGTGTAGATATTGTCATTAATCTTTCTACCAACATTTTGCGATGGTATTAATCTTGTAATTATATATCAATAATTATAAGAGTAAATACAATATATATATATATATATATAACATTCAGTTATTTATTATAATAATACAATATAAAAAATTTGAATACAAATAGAGGTTCAAAGTTAGAACAATTATAAATTTTCCCATCAACCAATATTTACTTCAATTTTCACAATTTTAAAGTTTATCACCAACAAATCTTCATTTCAACACTAGAATTATCACATCTGCATATAAAAATAAAAACTAAATTCACATTAGTATGATTAATAATTTTACAAAAATATTAAAACACTCACTTAATTGGGTGTCATTGTCCATTAAATTTATACCAATCTGAATTGTATGAGTTGAATATCACTCCTTCATAATACTCATTAGCTTTAATATTCAATTTTCAAAAAGCTTTATTTGTTTACTATTTTACTTCTTTAGCCTACTTTTTCCTTCTAAATTCTGTATCACCACCAAATTCTACTTCTTTAGCAACTTATCTATCAAATTCACTATCAAAGGGTATAATTTTACATTAAAGATATCAAGTGACTTTCAACCAATTGAAGAGTTTCCAAGTATGTATTTATACAATTGATGTGTTGGTGTCAAGTTTCATTTGTTTTTCCAAACTATAAATGTGCAAAGCATATAATTTTTTTAACATCAAGTATATACTCTTCCATAATGCAATCACTAAAAAAATGTATTTAATTTTTTTAAGAGTTATATATAATTTTATAAAGTATAATCACTTAATTATAAAAATTCAGCATGTAATATTCAAATAAATAAATAAATAATAATCTAATCAAATGTGATAAAAGAAACAATGGTAATTCAGAATGCTGGATGGTCAATAAGGTAATTGTAAGGGGAATATCAAATTATGTGTGAGTATTTCATAATTATCTATTCTATATTCTTGAAATATGTTTTTTTTTTTTTAATATAAATACTAAGAAAGATAAAAATATATATATTGTTGGAAAATGAAGTGAGGTTAAAGACAGAGAGCTAAAAACAATCCCAACAAACAAAACATTTTCCTTCTCTTCATAAGGTTCCCTCCCTCCCTTATCCTCTCTATCCGATCACCATGAAATAGTAGCCGATCACCATGGAAGGAGATGAGCTTTGTTACCATGGACCGAATATTCTCCTTCCAATTACTCGAACCTATGAAGCACAGACACACTCCCAATCTTAACGTGTCGGTGTCCAAATACGCATTTATTTTAATCTTTTAACTTTAAAGCTACTTATGCAACCATCTTTATCATCGTGTTGTGAGAAAAATCGGAGTACTTACTCCTTTATCCATTCACTGAAAAGAAATAAAATGACTACATAATAATCTTCGCCTACTTTCAAGGAGAAGTCCACAATACTCGCAAAGAAAAAGTAAGATGTGGGATATTTGTGGAGATAAATTTGATTCATTCGATAATATTGGAGAGTTAGATATTACACAACTCATTGGACGAGTCAGAGTTAGAGTGTATTATTTTTACTGATGATGGTGATAAAAATAAAAATAATGAAGAAAATATAGTTATAAAATTTTGAAAATGACATATTTTTTTGTAATTGAGTATTATTTATATTATATATATATATATATATATATATATATTTAAAAGTGTATCAATATTATTATTATTATATAAATATATATTTATTTTCTTTCTATGATTTTTTGTATAAGATTTAAAAATGTATATTTTTATTTCATATTTATCATGAAATATAAGTATTCATCAATTAAAAAATATAAATTATTATTTTAATTTACGTGTCCCCAACGTGTCGTGTTCTTGATTTATAAAAAATAACGTGTCAGCGTGTTAATATCGTGCCGTATCTTTATCCCTTGTCAATATCCGTGCTTCTTAGACTTGGACATAAGGAAGAAGAAACTTGTCGACCATCCAGCATTTCCTCTTCTTCTTAGACTTGGACATAAGGAAGAAGAAACCTGTCGACCATCCAGCATTTCCTCTTCGGATTTCTAAAGGCTGATTATTTTGTTATTCTGAAAATTACTGCTATATCCAAAATTAGACTGTCAAATTAGAACTGTCTCCCTTATACAAAAGAGGGCAACATTGCTTTCGTCTCATCAACAACAAGAGAGGGCAACAGAAAAAGGTTGAAGGGTGGAGGGAGAGAGAGAGAGAGAGAGAGAGGAAGGGATAGAGGGAGATTGCAAAAGTGATAGTGTTCTGCAAATGAAAATGGCTGGAAATCAAACAAACACTTGATTACACGAAGATGTTGGACAATCAAAATATTGAGTAATCAAAACAAACCCTCCATTCAATAACGGGTTGTTCGTTTTCAGACAAACCCTAGATTTTATCAAATCCCGTAAATTGTTTTCAAACAAACCCTAGATTTTATCAAATCGCATAAATTGTTTTCAAACAAATCTTATATATAAAAATACCTCTTCCACTAAACGTGGACGACGATCTCAAGATGGCACGTACGAGGGCAAGGAACGATGACACTGAACGACGGTGAGGAACGACCGCAAATACGGATCGAAGAAAAGCTTCAGGTGGAAAACTGGAGCAGGACGCGGATGGGTTTCGTGACGACCGAGGAGTGGAAGCATATAGTTGGGCTTGAGATCATTTTAGGGTTATCATTATGGAAATTTAAACAAGATTGTTTAAACTAGATATTGATAATTATTTTGAACAAATCCTCTTTAATGAATGTAATAATAAAGTTGTGAACTATACGGTGAAATACTAAATAAATAATCCTCCAAATTGTGGTATAGGAGATTAAGTTATATCTCTATAAAATGAATCAATAAATTGATACTTGTATAAATTGTATATATGGCAAACAGGAAAAAAGCTTAAAAAATACTATAAGAAGTATATGTGTGTTAGATCTTATGTATACAGGTATTTGTAGATCATTTGTCTCTAAGTTTTCTTATACATTGTAAATATTTGATTACTTTTATTGATAACTATTCACATTATTATTACATTTATTTACTATTTGATAATACTCAAGCACTAGATGCTTTTAAAGTTTTTAAGATATAAGTAGAGTTACAACTTGATAAGATGATTAAAATTATGTGATCAAATAGTAATGACAAATATTATGGTAGGTATATTGAATTAGACAACAAATGGCTCCATTTGTTTGATTTCTTCAAGAATAAGATATTATGATACAGTATACTATATTGGTTACTGCTGATTAAAATAGAGTTGCAGAAATATGAAATCGAGCATTGACAGGTATGGTAAAAAGTATGACGAGCTATTCTATTATTTTCGTTTCTATATTAGGCAGTACTTAAAAGACTATTGTATACATCTTAAATCAAGTTTCTACTAAGATTATTCCTAAAATATCTTTTAAGATATAGGCAGATAGAATATCTAATTTAAGATATTTACACATTTAGGATTCTAATACTAAAGTTAGGGTGTATAATCCATAATAAAAAGAAGTTAGATTCAAAAATCATAAGTAACTATTTTCTCCATTATCCAAAAAGTCTAAGTAATTTAGATCTAATCATTTTTTAAAAATTATTAAAATAAAGATTGCTACATTTTTTTTTAAAACAACCAAATTAGTAGGAATATAAAGTTTTGAAAAATTATTTTTGAGAAAAATTAAACTCCAAAAATCGTGTAAAGTTCAATTAAATGATCAATGAATTTATCAATCACTATTAATAATGATTTTATCATGGATTATGAATCCATTATAAATGCATCATCAATAACTACATTATAAGTTATAGAGCCTATTGTTATTAACAATAGAGAACTACAAAAAAATGTATTTCAATATCTTTAAAGAATACAAGATTATATATTTATATAGTATATCTGATTCGTTAGAAATAATTGATATACAGATTTTAATTTATTAGATGACTAGATAGTATAAAGTCAAAATCTTGGTATATATTTCTAATTTCTGATGGTGCAATATCTTAAAATAGTATAAAACACAAGCTAACTATAACTTATACTTTGAAGGCCAAGTTGATAGCATGCTATAACATTTACAATCATGCTGTTTAATTGAAAAGCTTTATTATAGAATTGAAGGTTGTTGGTTCTATTTTTAGATTTATAAGAATATTTTGTGATAATTTAGCAATAATTTTTTTAATAAATAATAATAAAATATCTAATAAAAATAAACACATTAAAGTAAAATATTTTATCATAAAGGAAAAATGTGATAAGTATAAGGTATCACTGTGGACCCTTTGATTAAGGTTTTTTCTTGAGATTATACAAAGATTATATATTTATTGTATGAGTATGTTAAGGTTTAATTAATAATATACATGTTGTACACATTTTGCAAACAACTTTAGATAATTTTCATATCATATTTATTTATTACTCATATCTCTAAAATTTTGGATTTGGTGAAGTTTAGACTAATGAATGAATTTAATAAAAAATATATTCATAAGATTTAAGGTGATTATGAAAATGTGATGGTATTACCATTATGGAAGGCTTTATACCTAATTTAGATAATATTACCTTTATGATTTTTATTATCATTTTTAAATAGTTAAATTTAAGATTAAGTCATATAATAATATTTTCATAAACTGTCCGTATATAGTTTTCTCAAAATTTCATGTACTTTATTAATAACATTCTTATTATAAAGTTTTCCCTGGTTAATATGGTTTCAGTGGAAAAATATTAGATCAATTATTTAATTGGATCCAATATGTGAAATATGGTGGCAATGATATCTAAAGTTTTGATTTATATTAATTATGCTTAATTTAAGTTTCATTTAAATGATTTAAAATAGTAAACGATATTTTATTCATTTTTTTAATGGGATAAAATAAAAATATATGACTCTCAATAAAAAAATTATTATTTTTCACATAGAAATGACATGATTATTTATCTTTTAAAAAATAGTATATAAACATGATATCAGATACTACATATCTCAATATATACATAAAATTATCTTTCTCTCAATAAGGGCCATAATATATTATTTATTTGCTTTTTCAGATACAATATATTAAAAGAATTATTATAAATTATATAATTAATATAAACATTTGTTGGGTTCCAATACCTGGGGACCCTAAAAAAGTAGGAGAAAAGGATAAGTGCTTGCCCCGAGAAGCCCAAGCACAGCCCGAGGACATTCCGCAGAGAGTCCAAGAGACCCCTCAGCGAGGCAATGTTGCAGTTGACGATCGAAAACTTTCTTATGCAGTCCGAAAATAAACGAGAAGTTGATAGGCCGCGGACTCAGCCAAACGCCAAAATAAGTCAGTAAAGGACGATGACTTTCTCTGGCGCCCGAGAATGCCAACTCAGCCACTTCACAGTTACCAAGGAGCGCGTAAATCCCACAATACGCCACCGCAGCCAGTGACAATCCCCAGAGCATGCCTTGTCACCTCAAGACTGACGTCACATGCTGACATTCCTGACACGGCATGGCCAATAGCGGCGCTAGCTGCTAACTTACTATACACGCCAGCGTGCCTGACACGGCATGGCCATGTCAGCGGAGTAGGCGGCAAGCCTCCCAGTAGGCATCGATAGCCGTGCGGGCATTTCCAACGACTAGATTCTCCTTTATAAATACCCGCTTAAACGCATGAGGGAGGGGACCTTTTTTTGAGACTCTTGCCACTCCTATAGATTAAAAAAGCTCAAAAGGAAGAAAGGAAAATATTTTTCTGTACTATGCATTGTATACACAACAACGATCGATAGTGAAAGTCCTTTCCAGGCCCTGAGCCTCGTGGTTTTTCCCTCGTTTTGAAGGAGGGTTTTTCACGTAAAAACCTCCGTGTTTCATCTCTTCCTCTCTTACCCTCTCGACCCTCACTCGCCCAAAATCTACTTTCTCTTGTGTCGTGCCTGATTCCGTCCATTTGACGTCATCACCCGTCAACATCGTACGGCGACCGGATTCAGACGCAACAACATTAATTCTTATTTTCTTATGTAGAGCACTTTTACTCTCTCATTTTAGTTCACTTGCACATCTAAGCTCATCGAAAATAATTCAGAGATGGGAAAATGGATTTCTTTATAACCCTTTTAAATGTTAATTGCTCTTATTCATATAGTGGTTGAGATTATGTCAAATAATGATATGTATTTGGATCCGATTTCAAACAGATTCAGATTCGTCTGGATTGTTTGATCCGACTCCGTTCACTGAGTCCGAATCCTATACACCACTAAAATGAACAAAAGGTCAGTGTATCAGCGGGAGGTTGTCCCACCGAAAATACTCTGACGCTCAAGTTAGAAAAGCCTTCTAAGTATGGAAGGTGAATCAAAAAATTAGAGAGGGAGAGTGTGAGTTGGTCGGTCGGGAGTATTGGCTTGTCGAGGATGTGAGCTTTCGCTCCCTACTCACAAAGAGCGTGAGGAAGCAAAGTTTTGAAATGTGGAAGCTTCCGGGAATGACTCTCGGGAAGCCAAATAGGTCTCCGATAATCTGGAGGCCTTTGGTGGGATTGGAGGACGAACGCCTGGGTAGAGTGGAAGAGACGATGAGCCTCTGTCCAGTACTCTGTAAGCGTTCGTGGGCGTCTTTCTCAGTAAGGGCTTGCCTTGTCTGTGTAAGAGCTTGTATCAGTAAGCGTTTTGCGTAAGTAACCTTGTATCTATAAGAAAGAACTTGTCTGTAAGAGTTTGTTTGTCAGTAAGAACTCGTCTGTCTGTACGTAAGAGATTGTATGTAAGTCAGAACTCGTCTGTAAGAGCTTTTTTGCCCCTTGAATGAGACTTCTAGGGTTTACTTAATGGTTGACAGGAAAATTTTCCTTGGTTGGAAGGCGTGATCCCCTGCGTTATTCTGGTCGGCTTTCCTACCACAAACAGTGCCAGTTGCCAAACTGGCTAAGATAGCTTCCTTCCACGACAGTCAGCGGCTTTCCAAATCGCTCACATTTCTTCTATGTATTTTACCGTTAGAGAGCCCCAGTTGACAGGAGATTGAAAAAATCTGGCGCCTTATTTATGCGAAGGACGTTGATTTTGTCAATATCCTCTTTGGGTGCCAGTTAAGATCGTGGAAGATGGTGGAAGTGTCGTTGCTAGTCGTCTGCTGGATCGTGGGCTTAACTGGGCCAAGCCCGTAAAAAGCCTTTGGGACCTTCCGCTACAGTACATCCAGTCAACGCTCGATTTGACCCTCTGTACGCGAGTTGGCCGTCTACTGAGGTCTGTACGGTTGGGCCTATCAAGATTTGAGCCTGCGACTCCTGTTGGGCCGTTTTTTAGTTGACCGTCCAGCAGGCTGTTTTGGGCCTCGGTTGACCTTGGGCCAGCCTATATTACGGTATACCCATAACTTGCCCCCCATGTCGGTGGCCAGAATTTCGACCTCCGGTATGTTCATGATGGGATGCCCTCACTGTCCTTCGTCGTTTGAGGATCCCGGATGACTCTATGAACGGCGGAGAGGGAAGTTTGACCTGAACTGTTGACTGTCTTTTGTCAGTTTTAAAGAAGAGTGTTGACTAGAGTTGTTGACCGTCTTTGGTCACTTTTGGAGAAGAATATTGATCAAAATTGTTGACCGTCTTTGGTCAGTTCTGGAAAGCTTTCTGCCAGCCCTGATGGACGTGTGGCCATCAGCCGACTTGGACAGATATCCTGACCATTAATACGTCAGAGATTTACCTTTTGGAGGGCCAAAGAGGGAGCTGACATGTGGCAAAACTGATGGCGTCCTTTCTAAGGGATTTTAAGGTGTTTTGCCGTTCAAGTTTCCCTCCACGCTTTGAAATTTTTCTACGCTTCCTTGATTCATCTTCTTTGTCTCCGACTTTCATTCTCCAAGAAACCCCAGTCCTTCCTGCATGCCATGGCCTCCGTCACCGACATCGCCTCTGTCCTTAGAGAGGGCGACGTTAAAGTATTATTTGTTGAGTTCAATATCCCGATGGATATTTTATAGAGGGTCCCGGGCAATGACGGCAGAGCCTTCTCTCCACCGGCAGGGCACATCACGATATTTGAGGCCCACCTGAGGAGCGACCTTCGTCTTCTATTGTCGGACGACTTGCTGTCCGTCCTGCAAGGCCTACGAGTCCCAGTTGCTCAACTTCATGCCAACATCATACGGTATATTTGTACCATTCGTATTTTTCTTCCTAAATATTCTAAGAGGTTGAGGATGCCGATGGTGAAGGGGCTTTTTAAAATACACGAGGGAGGCGAATAGATATCGCTCGTCCCCCGTCCTGGCCTAAAAATAAATACGGCCATTTATGACTCGCTCAAGAACT
>JAOVVI020018711.1:0-10291 GCA_028571085.2 Nepenthes alata
TAAATGATAAAACTAAGAGATACGAGTGAGATTTACGACCCTAAACTGCAACTCATTGCCTATTTTATTAAACAAAATTTAGGTAATTCTAATCGATTTATAATTTATTTATAATATATTTGCTATATATATTTCCTATTGAAATTTAAAAAAAATATTTAAAATAATTTCTATATATAGAATATGAGTTTAAAAAAATTACAAAATGGTAGATAATTTAATGTTATTTACCGTTGCTTTTCAGCTGTGTCAATCTATAGTAAAAACATTAATGTTTATAAATTTAAAATTATATATAAATTTTTATATTTTTGGTAAAAAAATTAAAAGGATTGTATTACTTATGTGACAAACGAGTACTGATACTGTTTATAAGTATATTATTTATAGTTGGTTTAACTTATTTTAGTTATACTTGTTTAATATTAATTAAATAATTATATTATTTATTATTAAAAAATATTATTTAATTTTTATTCAATATTAAAAAATATTAATTTTATTTATTTAATTAAATAATTATAATTAATAGCAGTTAAATTTAACTCATCCGGCGTCGTCCGAGAAAGATCTCGTCCCCATTTGGTCTTTCTTGTCCATTGACGAGGGACTGAACGGCAACTTTGAATTCGACTCCTGAGCAGCCGTTACCGTTTCCAGCGTTGAAAAATGTTTAGAGCTGAGTCATCTGACCATATATGCCTCAACACTGGTGCTGCAACTAATGGCGGGCGGATCGCTTAGGAAGAAGGCCAAGCGATCAGCGACGATGGCCAGTCGATCGGTCCCTTTTCGCCATAGACGGTTCTGTTTAGCCGCCTCTTTCACTATACTCGTTGTGCTTCTATGCGTCGTCGTTCTGCTGAGCGTTTCATCGGAAACCTTGTTCAGATTACCCCAGTCGCCTCGAATTTACACCATTGAAGTAGTCAATGAATATCCTCACGATCCCAAGGCATTTACTCAGGTAATTGGCTGATTCAATTCTATTTTAGTGTTATCATTTGATATTCTTTTTCTACGCTTGATCATATGCGTTTACCTATCTATGTTGCTATTTGAAGTATTTCTTATAATTGAAATTGTTTCTGAAGTGATTTATAAATTGATTGGGATTATGGATTAGTCGTTTTAGTGGAGAAACTGACAGATGTGAATGTCCATTTATCACTAAGTATGGCATTGAAACTGATACTGGGATTGTATAACTGGTTACTTTGCCTGTTTATTAGGCAATTAACGTAAAGATGTGCTTTTTTTTTGGGGGGGGGGAGGGGGGAATTTTATGAAGTTTTTGGTCAGTTGTGGGTTGTTTTTTCTTGAGTTTCAGATTGGAATATAGAATAGATTCGTGCTAAGGTACTATTTTGACCTTTTTTGGGCATGTAAGGTTTTTATCAAGAAGTAAATTTTCATCTTAAGAAGCAATAAGGTTTTAAAAGACGTTTATATCTAGGTAACTTATTCTAGAAGTTGTAGCTGGGAATCAGGGTTACATACTCTGGCTTGAGGCTTTCTGCTTTGCTATTATACAACATTTTCCGAGACAATAATTCAAGCGGGTGAATGTGCACTAAGTCTGAATAATAAACATTGTATTTTTGCATTTCATCTCCATCTTTCTGTTCTTATGAATTATTCACTAGAAAAATAGTGAAAAAAAATTCTTTTATACTTCATTCATAAAGCTGGATGTAGGTGGAGTAAGTGTGCTGATATGACTGTGCATTGACGTAATTCAGTATTTTGGGTGTGTGATTTTGTAGCTTAACTTAGGAATTGTACCTTCAAATTTCCTGCTATTTAAATTTCTTTGCAAACAATTTAGGTGGTTGATGTAATATACGTTCCTCAAACTACCAATATACTCATAAAACACTCCAATGTCTTCTCTTTCTTAAAGCTGCCGCATCCGATGTGTGGTTTGCAAAAGAGAGAAGTGGTTTTCTTCTTCATTGTTGTGACATTTAATGAGCTAGCTGAACTTTCTGACTAGAAAGGGAGAGAAATGTTTTGACATTTGAAAACTGTTACTTGTGTAAGGAGACTTTTGAAGAAAAAAGGTGGTGAGTGGAAAAATATCTTATGCCATGGTTGACGGCCTTATGTAGAGATGAATTGGAAATAAGATGTCTATGAGTTACAACAGCAATGATACAAATGAAAGGATATCACAGCTTATCAGGTTCGAAGAGTGATCCCCATACGTTTGCTAGTTAATTTGCACACATATGGATGTACTGAGTTTTTTTTATCATTTGTTTTTTTTAATGCAAGGACAAGTCGATATTGTGGATGAAAACATTGGAATCAGTATTGGTCACAGCCATATCTATATCTAATATATCGGATAATATGTATCGATATTTGATATATTAGAAGAAAAAAGTTTTTGAGAATTACTGGTTCATAGTGCCGTATTGGCCGATATACTACGATATTATCGTGTTATAGAAAAATATCAGTATTCGGAGGCCTTGATATCGGTTCATATTGGCTAATATTTGTAAATATCAGCCGATATTTGCATCTATGGACTCAATATACTTATTAAACAATTGAAAAAGCTTGGACTGAGCAACTTTAGATAATATGCTTCCCGCTATATTTTAACTGTTTAAAGAGATGTTTTCCCTTTTGCAATGCGAAAACTATTCCTCTGGTATCGATTTACAAATTCAATCTTGCTTTTAGGGTCTTCTATATGGTGGTAATGACACACTATTTGAATCGACTGGTCTTCATGGGCAGGTAACTATGCTTCTTTTTAACATATTTTTAAAGGATGTATGGTCAAACAAATGATTGCTATGCGTCATTCATTTTATCACCCGCAGCTGGTTCATTCGGCACACTTTTTACCCTTTTCTTTCATTAATACTTTTTGACTCTTACTACTCCTACTAGATTCTTAGTTGTTTAGGCCTTTGTCTTCTTGCAATGTAAGATTTTTCCTAGTGAATCTTCTTATTCTCTCTTTCCTTTTTTATTAAAAGAGTGTTTCTTGATATTATAGAACAGGAGGGATGTGTTGACCGTACTATTTTTGTGTGTGCCTGTTGTAGGGGTGCTACTGAAAATAATATTACTACCAAATGTCCCTCTAAATTGTTATTGACCTGTTTAAGTTTGTTATTGCAGTCGTCTGTGCGGAAAGTTGCTCTGAAGACTGGGAAGGTACAGCTTTTTCAGATAAAGGGTTTCCTGACTTGGATGAACATATTGGTATCGGTATGGTCGTAGTTATATCGGTATCGGATATATCGGATAATGAGTGTTGGTAGTGGATATATTGGAATAAATTTTTTTTTAAAAAATCGTAAGCTGATAGAGCTTTATTGGCCGAAGAATCAGTTGTATCAGTCATATCGGCTGATATTTTCAATATTGGCCAATATGCCGCTATATATCTCCGATATGAAAACATTTATCTACATTTGCATCAATTCACATTATCCTCATGTTAGCTGTCCATTTATATTTTTGCATTTGTTGCCAGTTGAGCTGCATCTTTAAAGAGTAGCTGTTTGGATGATAGAGTGGATGCAAGGGGTGATATTTCTTTGCTGCATCTGCCAATAAATCACCCTTCTTTTTCTTATGATTGGTACACGCAGGTCTTCATATTTATAAAATTGATTCTATTTGATTCTGAAGCACGCTAATTGAATGACAAAGTTCAAAATGCTTGGATAACACCTTCACAGGAGTAGGCTATATATTCATCATGTTAATTTGAAACTTAAATCAATAAGGAGGCAGATGAAGAAACTGATGTAATTGGGATCAGGTTGTAGTTTCCAAGTAGATTAGAACAGTTATCCTCTGGAGTCTGCATTCAAATCCATGAACAATTATGCTCTGGAGTCTGCATTCAAATCCATCTATGAGTGGTATGCACATATACATATAGTCATCCTTCTCCGTTGACTACCTACAATTTGTACTCTTTAAATCTACCACTTCCATTCCATTTTTTTGCTATTGTTAAGTTTTTATTTTACTAAATTAACTAAAATGATCTCATTTCTTTCCTAATATGTGAAAAGAGATGTCATGTAGGGGTAAATTGTTAATTTCAATTAGACATGAGACAAAATGCAGAGTTGACTAATTTTGAGGAAATAAATTGCTATCTCACACCTTGTTGAAAGAGAGCTCTTAGCAGGGTTACTACTACCCGAATAGACTATCTTAGCACCTTAGCTGGATGAAGTGAAAACAAACGTAAAAGTGGTTGTTATAGATTAAAAAAAATGAAAATTTTACGTGTTGTAAACAAAACCATATATTTATATTTGTTTGTCATGTTTTAACTAGAAAATCAAAAATAGAAAAATAAAGGAGGATAAGGATATCTATTTGCTAGATTGTGGTCTATAACTTCAAAAGTATTTTTCCCTGGGTGTTGCATTTTAATCCATCTTTGAGTAGGATTTAAAAGGCTTACACAATGAACTTTTATTGGCTTTTGGCATATTGAGGATGATTTTTCTTATATTGTTGACCTATATAGACATAATTCATAAGCATAACTAAGACATCGTCAGGAGACTTTCTATGGCTTTGTGTCATGAATTTTGTTGAATTTTACCTTTTAAATCGACTTGCAGGTTGAGACCATTCAGAGAATGAACAATACTTATTTTGGGGAAGGGTTAACTCTTCTTGGTGAAAGGTTTGTATGTCTTCTAGGTTAAAAGTGTGAATCATCTTTTGGTTGATCATAGGATTTGAATCATAAATTGAACTAAGCTATAGTTGGTACAACACGTTTAGTTCTAAGAACTATGATGACAAGAGAAATGATTTTTCCTTTTCTCATATTTTAAGAAATACCATTTGGATCTATTCCGAGTAATTATTATTTGATTTTTGCTCCCTAAGGGTGGTGGCTAGGCTTTGCCTTCTACTTGTGGATGGAGGAAATATATTTGTGTATGCACTACTTTAAGGTTCCATTTGGTTGACCCCAGAATTTGAAATTATAATTTCAGGCCTAATTCCAATTTTATTGTTTGTCTGTCAGGTGTAATTGGAAATTCTATGTTCTAGTTCTTTGGAATTAAAAAATAATATATGATAGTGTTTTGTAATTTTTATTGGAAAAATAAAGAATTATAATTCTAAAATTGAGAATTATTTGTCAGTTAGATATAATAAAATTGAATAAAGTAAGACCCATTGGATAAAATATGTTCGGTTGTTTTGATCGGATAGAAGTGGGCCAATCATGGTTTTATTTTTTAAATTAATTTTTAAAGAATTATATAAAAGTATTATTCAAGAATTAAAAATAAATATTCTTGATGCGTACCTGGATCCGACTTCGAACAGATTCGGATTCGTTTGGATTGTTGAACCGGCTCCATTCACTTAGTTCGAATCCTACACACCACTAAAACTAACAAGAGGTCAGCGTGTAGGCGGGAGGTGGTCCCACCGAAAACACTCCGACGCTCAAGTCAGTAAGGCCTTCTAAATCAGGGAAGGTAAACTGGAAAGCTAGAAAGAGTGAAAGAGTTGATCGGTCGGGAGTGTTGGCTTGACGAGGACGTGAGCGATCGCTCCCTACTCACAGAGAGCGTGAGGAAGCGATGTTCCGAAAGTGTGGAAGCTTCCGGGAACAACTCTCGGAAAGCCGATTAGGTCTCCAGGAAGCTGGAGGTCTCTAGTGGGAGTTGGAGGACGGACGCTCGTTTAGAGAGAGAGAAGATAGGCCTCTGTTCAAGCTCTATAAGCGTTCGTGGGTGAGACTGCCGGAAGTCTTTTAGGAAGCTCGTTTTCAGTGTTCTTAGGAAGACAAGTTGCAGAGTGGCAAGAGAGCTTTTTTGTTTCTGAATATGCTTTCGTTGTTTTGTTCGTGAGCTTGTGTCAAAGCGTGTGTAAGAGCCTGTAAAAGCATGCAAGAGCGTATATGAGCATGAGTCCTCCAGAATGAAGACCCTAAGCCTTTTATGGATAGCAGAAGAGCCTCCCCCTCTGGGCAAGGTGGCGTGCTCCTCGTGGACTGACAATGGCGGCCCTCTCAGAGTTGGTGGGCCTGACAGTCGTGTTTTGACGGATCTTCTTTCTGTTGTACAGTGCAACGGATCTTCAAATTGTCTCATGCTTTTGTGACCGTTTTGTTGGCGCTGAAGTCATTGCCACCCCTTTTGGAGAAGATCAGCTTTTAGGAGGGACACGTGATCAAGAAAGGACTGTTGCTTGTCGTGCACGTGTTCGCCTGCCAATTTGGGCCTGGGCCGTAGCAGGCTTAAAGCATTTTTGGGCCTGCCGCTACAGTACATCCGGTCAACGCTCGAGTTGACCGTCTGCACGCGAATTAGCCGCCTGCTGAGTCTGAACGGTCAACGCTGGGGTTGACCGTTTTGGGCCTTTCAGGATTTGGGCCCTCGCCTCCTGTTGGGCTGTTTTTATGTTGATCGTCCAGTAGGCCGTCTTGGGCCTCCGTTGACCTTGGGCCAACCCATATTCCGGCGTACCCATCAATTCTAATAAAGGGTATTATCTAAAAATATCTCAAAAGAATATATATGATAAAATATTATCTATATCCAAAAAATATAATTTTTAAAAATATTATATTATATTATAATTTGTACATTAAGAAAAATTAGAATTGATACTGGGCTTCTTTTTTTTTTTTCATTTTTTGTATGGATTAAAGAACTAACCATACGTCAATTTTATTTATTTTTCTCTTAGAATGTAATTCCTTATACAATCTAAATAATATAATTAATATTCTACCCAATTCCAACAGAATTGAAATTAGACTTACGTTTGTTAATTTTAATTCCAGTTTTGCAATTCAGACGGATCCTTAAGAGTAACTAATAATTTTTCTTTTAAATGATTATGTAAGATTAGCAAAGACCACAAGACAAAATCATTAAGCCACCTCAAGACGTTTTTGTAAGTCCCACATGACTCAAGTTAGCTATACTATGACATTCAAAGTAGAAACAATTTTAAATCCCTCTTATTAACCCATCTATCTTTTCTGGACATTCCTCTCCCATTCTAATGCATTTTATGTTATCTCAACAAAATCAATTTTTCTCTCCAGTGCTTTGTCTTGTCTAGCCTACTCTTTAGGCATATGAGCCATATTAAACATCATTATCTCATCTTTTTTCAATTGTTGTGATTTCTAGATAGTTATGCACGTGGAATGAAATATTGGCTGAGATATAACTATATCACACGCCCTCGATATCAATATTTTTCAATATTGCAATAAAATCTACCAGGTCAAATAGCATCCTTTTAAAATTTTTTTTTAGTTTTAGATGATTTTGAGATCACATAGCACACCAAACACATTTCTCCATTTTAACCAACTCCCTTTAATCCAATGATAACATAAATTGTTGTCGGACACCTTTTGGAGGACTTTATTTTCGGATTTTGGCATGGAAAGATTGAGATACTGTTCAGTAATTCAAATTGCAAATAGATATTTATAAATAAAACAAAAATGAAGAGTAAGGTTTCTTTGCATAGCTGGAAAAATTAATGAGTTTGTTGTTGAATTTAATCATGATAATTATGTTTCTCATGCTATAATAATATTTTCTTCTGTAGGTTATATCAAGTTACTTGGTTGACGCAAACTGGTTTCATTTATGAGAGAAATAGCTTGAGCAAAGTATGTACTCCACCAAATTTCTCCTGGACTTTATTTTCTGTGCTTTCTTGCTCACTTATCAAGAAAGTTCAGTTCTATCATAAGACAGCTCTGTTTTGATTTGTCCTGGAATAAGAATGGTTTTTTTAATCTTTCATGTCATTCTTTTTCTCAGTCACAAGATCCATTTTCTTTATAGAGTTGAGGCTACCAATTGTCATTGAATTTGTTGTTGAACTTAATCTTTATATTAATTATTTCAATAAACTTTTAATAAATTCTTTCATTCCAAGATCTTCTCAATACTGGAGAAGGCTTATCATTGTGTGTCATACCAAATTTGTTGCACATTCTAGTAGGAAACATGGATGAAAATATTGATATTGGTATCAGAAGTAGTAGCAACCATATCGATATCACATATTTTGGATAATATGTGCCTCTATCGATTACATTTGAAGGAAAAAAATATCTAAAAATAGTAAACTAATAGGATCATATTGGTCGATATATCGCTAATATGAAAACATATTGCAATGTTGTCATGGTATTGGCAAATATTGGTATCAAGGGGACCACAACTCCAAAGCTACCATGATGCCACTCCTGGTCCTGGCATTCTTATTGCCCTTGTTGTACATGCATTATGGAAACAATTTCTTAGGATTAAAAAGTTTATTCATTCTAACGATAAATGCAAATCTATGATGTGAATGTCTTCGAGAGAGATCATAATAAAGTCCCTCAATGGAAACAAAGGATGTGATGAGTAAGACAAATGAGTGACAATTCATTACAACCATAATACATTAGTTTCCAGAAGGTTAATCTTTGCGAAATCTAATGTTGTATGCATCCTTGCAAACTAAATTGAAAATTGAGAATGAGAGGCAAAGGGAAGAAAAAAATGGATGCGGTGGGGTAAGATAATCTAAATCCTTAGAACAATATTAAGTTCACGATATGCTTCGTGTCGGTGATATATCGTAAATATCGAATGATATCCAAAATATATTCAATATATCTAATATTTAGTCGATATATTGGCCAATATGGCCCTGTTAACTTATAGTTATCGAAAATTTTTTTCCTTTTGATATATCCGATACCAATACATATTTTTCAATATGTCCGATACTAATATAGTCGCGATCGATATTGATACTAATACCAATATCTTCATCCATGGAGTCACGGGACAAGTTGGTTACCGGGAGGGGCCGAGTAGTACGTCCAACTCAAACATGGTTAACCCCTGACCCAGACCACACTACCGTTCACCTCAGTCCAATATTGATTTGGTGCATTACAGGTTGGTCAAATTGTTGTCTTTAGTTTCTAATAGTGAAAGAGTAGTTGTACACATCTTTTACCTTAAAAGATTTTAAACATGTGTAAAGATCTGGCATAGATAACAGAGTGTGTCCTTGTAGCACTCTTATTATGCCGTTTGTCTAAAATGTCTAGATTAGACAGCCTACACTACTGTTCTAAATTTAGAAATCTACTACAGTAATATGTTATATGCCAAATTGTCTATACTGACTGTCTTTGTCAATTAAATACTTTTTTAAAATAAATAATATATATAAAAATTAGGAGTAATAGTTATATAATCACTCCATCTTTTCTTTTGTGGTGAGAAAAGCTAACTTTGGCAAGGCAAGACTTATGTTGACAAATGTGCTCCAGAAGGTGAGGGTCACAGAAGATGAGCACGTTGGATCACCGAAAGTGGTGGTGGGTGTAGGCATGGAGCTGCAATTGGCAGGCAAAGGAGGCGGTTCGATGAATGGTGGGGAGGTGGAATCAGACAAAATTGGCATGAAAGATGGAGTAGTGGTAGAGGGCGTTGAGAAGGAAGGTTGGGTGGTGGTAGGTAGTTGTGGAGCAGTGGCAGTAGATTCTACGCTGCTGATATTAATGGCCAGTTTCATGCCTTCATCACAGTGGACGTAGGTACCAGAGATGAAGAACTGTGCACTTGGAGTTTTGAGGATAATACCAGAGATGAAGAGGCGAGAAGAGAAGAGGAGAGAAGAAAATCGGTGCAGCGATGGATAGACGCATGATTTTGGGGTGTCCAATTTGAGTCCTGTTCACAAAGTCTAAATTTTAGACTGTCCAAAATTATTTCAGATGGCCTAATGTGACATTTTTTTAGTTTGAATGTCTATATTTAGATTTAGAAACTCATTTAGCCGGACAAGTGTGATTGCTCTTGGGGACAAATCAAAATGGCCAGAGCATGTATGAAAATTTGGAATTAGTCACGGCCATATCAATATTGGGCGTATCGAACAACAAGTATCGGTATCGAATATATTAAAAGAAAATGATTTTTGAGAATTGTTAATTGATATGGTTGTATTGTCCAATATATTGGCTGTAACGATTGATGTATTGGTCAAATATAATTCATATCAATCTATATATTTGAATATTTGTTGATGTATCGTAATATTATCGTGATATTGAGAAATGTTGGTATCAGGAGGCCCTGATATCGACACATATCGGCCAATATTTAAATCAAGCCTAATTTTCCATCTAATTTTCCTAGCAAGAGTATCAAGGTAAAATTTTATTTATCCTTGTTAGTGATCATATTGAACCAGACGCCAGTATGTGTGAACTTTATGATCAAATCAATTTCTT
>JAOVVI020018712.1:0-10291 GCA_028571085.2 Nepenthes alata
ACCTTCCCCGAGCACGTCCCGAACCCAACCTTGTAACCATTTCCCTGCAAAGGAATTCAAATCTCATAGTAAATTTATGGGCACTGCTCATTCCAGATTGCAAAAACAAGAGCATCATAGCCATTGATAAAAATATTAGCCAATATACATAAGTATTGAACCTTTTAATATCAACATTTTTCAATATCACAAGAAGATATATTAACTGATATTTAAAATATTGACCGATATACCTGAAAATAACAGATATGACATGATTAATAGGCAGATTAAGTTAGCAAAATTCATTCATCCAAATTTCATTCAATACAGGTATAACGTACGTTATCGAATCATATTAACGTATTAATGTGTCGCGTAGTGTCATACGAGTACGACCTATTTATTAAACAGGGTATGTGTGCCGTGTCGTTTAATTGGTTAATTTAGCAGGCCGAGTCCGTGTTTAGTTTATTGATATGATACATAGACTCAATTATACACAAGTATAACATGTCCTTTTAAAATAAAACCGACCTTGCAAAAACCCGAAAAGATGACTTCGTCGCCATCCTCTAGGAACTTCCTGGTTGCTCCATTGAGGGATATTGACCTCTCCCCATTCCATGTTATCTCCATCAAGCACCCCAAAGAATCAGGTTCCTGTCATATGATATAATAATTAAACAGCTAGCAGAGGGGAATTTTCCCCCAAAAAAAAAAAAAAATTTTGAAAATTGTGCGAATAATTTTGTACAAAAAGGGTCAGCTAGCATCATACAGGTCCGCTTAGGGTCCCCGTCCCAAAGATATCACCAGGCCTTAGATTGCAACCATTGACGGTGTGATGTGCGAGTTGCTGGGTCAAGGTCCAATACCTATTACAAGCAAATACAACAATTTGATAGAAGCCAAACTAAATATCGAGCATGAATAAAAATATCAGCCAATATCTATAATATACTGTGATACATTGGCCTTTTTTTCTTGCTTCAGTCTTGAAAGATTAATTCAACACGTTTTAAATATACTTAAATATTGTATGATGCTCACGTTGACATGTTTTATAAAAATTTAAAATATATAGAGATAAAAAGTTTTAGATATTTTTTAATAATCTATAAGGGAACCATAATTAATTTTGATAGAATTAACTAAACTCTTTTAGTAGATATATAGATAATTAAATATAATCAAATTTATTATATAACTCCTTATTGACATGGTTACAAGAAAAAATTGCATATGTGACATCGTATATATTACCAACAGCAATACCGAAATTTTCATTAGTGCCTATTTATAAGCAGATTTGATGAGATGACTTGGTTTATAAGCAGATTTATAATAATAGCCCAATACCTGAAGATTTCTCTCTATATGCAGGACCCATATTCATTTTTCATTTTTTTATTTTTTTTAAAATCCCAGTGGAGCCAACATATCAACAGTGGGGTTAAAGTGGGTGAGACAAATATCATTAATATATTGTATTACCACATGAATAACCAATGATTATCTTAAAATAGAAAATTTGAAGCAGCAATCTTTTAACAAAGTTGATCAGAATATCCTTACAAGTACTTGAAGTTAGTATTGGAGACAACACATGCTTGATCATGTCCAGCAGGCTTGATTTGAACCTTGCATCAAGAAGATTAATGTCAGGATTTGAGAAACTAGTAGCAATAAGGAGAGATTTTACAACTTTTGAAATTAGAGTTATAAGAAGAGCGGCCATAAACTGTATTTTTTAATCATACAAAACCCTTGTGAAAAACACAATATATATATCTATATAACAAAATTTATAGGCCCAAAGATAAAACGGTCGGTCCCTCTATTACCCCATCTAACTTCCATTCAAAAATTCTTATCAAGTTGGACAGCAAACTTTTCAGGACGATTCTTCAAACGAGCTGGTCACACTTAACTATAAATCTCTTGTTAAAATGGATCAAAGCAATGCGGATTAAGGAGGGGCCAGATTATGTTATTGTAAAAGCTTGCGAGTAATAAAATATGAAATCGAATAATAGATTGTGTGATAAAAAGACAATGAATGAACAAGCATTCTTGAAGCATCTGGATCGTACTTGCAGTGATATGTCATAGTTTCTGGATATCTCTTCAGCTAAGTACAGCAATGGAGGAGGATCCTGCAGTTTGCAACAACTTATGATATAGAAATCATTTTTTTTTTCAGGAAGAAAAGGAACAATGGGGTTGACTAATATCTGTCCACATAAAAGCTTTGATGTGGACATAGGAAAATTTGGAGGATGAAAATTCAAGCAGAAACTTGTTCAGATTTTTGTCAATATTTGAACGAATTTCTCTACGTTCTAATATCTTCCTCCACTTTCCAAGGTCAAAATGCTGTGACAGTTAGGGGTATAAGGTGATACTAACAGAACCAGTACTACAAAAGTTGGTACTGGTGCCGCTATATATGCAGGACCAAAAAAGGTCCTGCAACCTGTACCAACCTCATAAGATACTGGTCCTAGGCGGTACCGGCTGTTTGGTACTGTCCAAAGAGGTTATACCGTCAATAAAAGGATATTTATCTTCTCAAATTGACAAAAAATACCAAGCAAATCGTAAAAAATATAAGTCATAATTTATTATCATAATGAGTTGAAAGTAGGGGAGGCTGTGTTGGAAGCTAGTGTAATTTGGGTAGTTGGTAGGGTTTCAATTTAAAAAAAAAGTTGTCTATTATCAAAACAATTCAGATTTGATATTTTTTTCAAAAAAATCAAAATGATGTCATTTTGATACTTTCTTTTTAAAAAAATGATAATTCCATTGGTAGTACTGCTGATGCTATTGACACCTCCAAGGTATCCTCTTTTATAAAAAAGAAAATGGTCCCGAAATCGGTATCGGAAACCACCATTAACCTTCCAACCATGGTAGTACCAGTACCACCAATTTTTTCACACCCCAAATGACATCATGCACCTGTTTTGGAGCCTCGCAAACAAAAGGTTCAAGAGCTTCTAAAGTCACAATCCAAGGAGATATTGTTGTACCTAAAAGAGTCAATGATCAAAGTAAGATGCCAACTTTTGCAAGTTAAAGAAATAAAGAAAACAAAATGAAATGCTCATTACCGAAACTCTTTCCAAGGAAAGGTCCAAGAGGCACATACTCCCAACGTTGAATATCTCGAGCTGTGAAAACCTTTTTCTTGTAAATGACTATGAAGCATTTATTAATGAAAACAAGTAATTTTTTGTAAAGCCCGTCACAGATTAAACTAAAAATCAGCTTAGAAGGCATTTACCACTCCAGTCATTCATCAAAACAAGTCCGAAGATGTGATCTGCAGCCTCATTGACATCAACAGGCTTTCCCAATTCATTTCCTGGACCAACTACAGCAGCCTGGAGTGACAAATACAGTTAGAAACTGAGAATTACGATTCATCTGTTACCATTGTTGAAGTTGGAAGAGTGTCCACAGTGGGCCTTTTAGCAATAAAGTGAGTTTATCATTTTCAATGTCTTGTGGTTGTTGAGCTTTCTTGGCTAACCAAAGATCATAACTGAAAGAGTAATATAAATCTCACACCAAAACTCTCCAACAAAGAATTTCTCTCTATAGCTCTTTTGTGCACTTATGCTATGATATTGTGAGTGTTTCTCTTTAAGTACAGTCCACCACCAAGAAATCAAAATGACATATCAACAATACGTGAAACAAATCGACAAGATTATAATTTCGGATATAATGAGATAGGCCGAAATCTATTTGATTTCTGCAGTGCATGAGTTAATATTACCTACATCATCATCTTTATGGACAACAGTAAAGTGGTGCCAAGCAGGAAACACCAAACAAATTCACATGCCAAAAACTAATTGTATCTTTTTCAATCACTTAATATATTGTGACATCAACGTATGAAGATATGGAAAACAAGGAAGGTGTGTGGCTGAAACAAAAATCTGACCATTTCTAGTTCAAAGTCCAATTTCTGTGAAGGCCCAAAGGATGGTGGAGAATCACCAAGTGGATAAGCCTGACCGCTGGCAGATAAGAGAACCGTTAGTATTAAAAAGGAAATGTATGAAAATCATGCGGAGATTAACAGACATGTTTGACAATCCTGTCCATACCACAGAATGTATAGTGTATTTGATGACTCGTCGTATCTGCAGGCTATGCTGCTCATTATTTGTTATGGGTATTGCATATGGGGTACATAGTCAAGTGTCACGCTTGGCCATTTTATAAAGTTTTCATAGGCATTCGAACCATCCCAGTTTTTGTGCCCATACCTTTCCCTTTCACACCTCTAGCCTAAATAACTGAGCTTTAAAATCTTTGTATTTAGCCTATATTTTGTGATTGAACCATATTGATTGTCATTCTCCCTTTTTTCTTTTATATTTAAAACTACTAAATAGCTATGGTTTCCATCATTCATCAACTCATCTATCTTATTGCGATATCATTATTGAATTTTTTCTAGTTAAAGAATCTCTTTCTAGCTGCTTTAAAATAATTAAGAGATTGTCTATAAAAAATATGACATTCTGCTTTTGACAACATGCTATTGGGTAATAAATATATTATTTTTTAAATACATTAATAGTTAGTTTTAACTTGCTCATTATCTTATCTATACTTACTAAGATCATATTTTGTAATTTCATATACTATATTTTACATCTACCAGCCCTAAGTCCTTTAGATTTTATACTCCAGTTATGAGAGCTCATCTAAGGAAAAGAAAAGGGAGGCTAGCGCGGATATGCACACGTTATCCAAATGTATTGTTCAAACTATCGATATGTTGAGTAAGAGCTCAAGAACTAATTTAATAGTTTAGTAAAAGATAGAACAACTGTATATTTTGTTGGCTGAAATTCAGGAATTATCTTCAAGTGAAAGAAATACAACTTATACCAAATGCATACTTAATCTAAAACTTATGATGGACTTGGTTAATCTTTCACCTAACCAATAATTAAATTGGATCAAGTAATATTTATAATAAAATATGTTGTACATAATTTTTAATCTTTCACCGGACCAATCAATATAACATCATATTAATAACTTATGCCAATGACAAATGCTTCATGGGTATCTTTCTAGCAAAGTCATTGTTAAGTGTGCCATGAAAATCGAACTAATGAAGGCTTATGGCTCATTGGTATGGAATTTCTTATGCGGTGTTTTATGAATTTGTCATATAATTTTCATAATAGGCAAGAAGCTCAATTAGTTCACCTTGGCCTAACAATACCAGTTCCAGAAATAACAACAGATGATGCACGCCCATGATACGCTATGGGAAGGTAAAACCTGCAAAACAGATCAACAGAATCTAAGGGATTGACATTTGAAGCTCCTTGTAGTGTCTTTTTGGTACTACTACATCGCAAAAATATGTTACCAGTTTAGAGGAACTGGGTTTTCTTTGCCACGAAATATAATCCCACAGTTTGTAGCGTGATGAAGGGATGCAAAAAAGTCCGTGTAGTCCCCAATGTTAGTTGGAAGAAGCATCTCAACCTTGCTCTAAAGCATCAAACAACAGTGTCTGAATACAAGCACATGAGAGAGAACAGTTAGCTATATACGAATGCCATCAGACACATATATCTTACCATAGGAATCAGTGATTTCCCCCTCAAATTTGCATTGTCACGCAATGCAGGCTCAGTAGCTGCCAGAAAGCAACAAAAACCCATTTAGAACGATCACTAAGATCAATATTTAGCCATATCTCAGGATGTGTGAAATAACTCAGTTTATATTCTGGAAAATGAATTTCTTGGATTCAGTGATTTTTAAATTGCTATAGCAGAAAGATAATTTACAAGCTCTAAGAATTGGAGGGCAAGCATACATGACAATAGTTTTTGAATTGTTGCTCGTGCTTCCTTCCATGCAGGCCGTCCCATGGCCACAAATTTGTTGAGCGTGGGCTGCATCAATAACATACCAGTGATAAGCCAGACCTTTGTCACATTCTCCATCATTATATTTATGCAACAAAAAATCATGTACTTCACAAAAATAACAGAGCAACAGGAAACTTATTCTTGCAGCATTTTGTTCTAAAGTTACTACTGTGTTGCTCCACACGGGAGACAGAGTCCGTGCCTGGCTTGGAGCAAGTATTTACACAAGCATGAAAAGCATAACTCAAAACCTCACAATATCAATGTATAGCAGTTTGGTGTAATATGGATAACACAGTGAGAAATTTTGCATTATATGATCTTCTCACTAAATTCTATTCAAAAGTTGAAAACGTCAATAAAAATTGTAATGCTCGATATTTTTCATTTACGATTTATAATGTTATTATTATGTGTATTGAGTCAATTTGAAAAATATTTGTACAATGAGAATTAAGAAAAAATCAAATTCTTGAAGAGTCAAGTCAGCATTTAACCGACGCTTGTCTCAATACTCATGCGTATTTAAGGCAAAAAAGGTATGCTTGATGGTTGCTTATAGGACATTCATGCGTGGTTTAGGTAGTGTAGCAACATCTAAGATGCACCTACTATGGTGCTCATGCACGCCTAAGGTTTAAGTGGCACCAAGCACCCACCCAAACGGCACTCATGTGCCGATTTGGATATTTAAGATCGCCTACATCTATGTTGGTCATTTTCGCGTAGAGAGTTGAGAGAAAAAGAAAAGAGAGAAAAAAGAAGAAGAAGAAGAAAAAGAAGAGAAAGGAAGAAAATGAAAGGGATTTTAGAACTTTATTGAGTCAAATTTGTCAGATTAGATGTTAAAGCCCATTCCTTGGTCTATTTTGAAATCCTTCGATTTTTATTTGAATTTCTTGTATGTGTTGTATATGCATATCACTATTTACATTCCTATTTTAAATATTGTTGCATTTATATGTTTTTTACTGAACATTTTGAAGTTTTGTTTGGTTTTACGAAAGCTTCAAAGTTTTGTTTGTTTTCACAAAATAAGTATTTTGAGATGCTATACTCATATATGAAAATATTTGTCAAGAAAAATTATGAAACTTTATACAATTAGCCTTACATGTGGCAGTTCATGCAACTACACAGTTAGGGCTCTATTTTGATTGATTTTATATAAGTTTATACTTTTTTTCAGAGTGAAAAGTTTTATATTTATACTTTTCCAACAAAGTTATAAAGTTTTGAATATTTATTATAGAGTCCCTGTTTATTATTTTTGTTGAAAACCATTGAAAGAAATTAACATAACTATATATTTAGACATCCTTGTATATTAAACGCATTTAAAAATTACACCTATCATTCAATGATAGCAAAAAAAACGGCGTTTGATCCCATCTATAGGGAACAATTTATAAATAGCCTACTTATGAGTCTAAATAGTAACTTTGTTTTGCCTAATATTATTGGGAGTACATGTAATCCTTCCTAAAAAATAGCCTTTTGATTCTTGGTTCTCAAATTTGGCATAATTTAAATTTTCAAGATTTTGACCTGCATCGTATTTTATATTTTGAGATTTGCACGTTTTGGAATCATGTGATTTTGACTTTAAATGATTTCGTACAGTTTATATTGTTTGATATTCATATATGTATTACGAAATTTGTGTACAAAATTATAGTTTGGATTATACATTTGGACATACCAAATTTACACATGTGCTTACAGTTTTCAGTTTCTCAATCTGTTTTATGTACATGATTTGCATATCATATATATATATATATATACTCGTTGACCTTTAAACTCATAATTTTACTATGTTTTTTAACCCTTTCATATTAGCGGACTAGGGATACTTGTAGGATGTAGATGGGGGATACTTGAAGATTTTGTTTAGTTATATTTGTATTTAGATTAGTATTTTGACAATATTTGGGATTATTGTATATTTCGATTATGGCGGATTGTACAATTAGGAAATTCTATATTGGATGGACTTTGGCATAGATTTATATTGTGATAGTTTGAATATTTGTTAGATATTTTTCCCATACAAATAGTTTTGGGTTGAGAATGCTTTATTATTATTGTTAGAGGCAAATAGTTTTGGGTTGAGAATGCTTTATTATTATTGTTAGAGGCCGGACGAGATTTATTTCGGTCAAATCTTGTGTCCATGTTTGTCTAAGGTAATTATGTTATCTTGGTTTTGGGTATGATAAGTCCGATCCGGTTTGGAATATTTGGATTTTAATTATTTATGAATAATTATTATTTAGATTTCTTTATTATTATTATTGTTAGTTGCTCGTATCAGAATTGTAACAAAATTATTCAGAATAAACATAAAAAAGATGCTCTAAATTTTGATTTTCATATATTCAGCACTATATGTGCAGAATTTCATGATATTTCTCCACAGAATGATAATTTTTTGTATCTTTGATATATTTACTCCATTTTATTAAAATTTCACTTTTTGCTTGCAAAACTTTATACTATGTGTTAGGGTTTGGTCTATTTAGTATTAACAATTCCCAGTTTGTAAATTAACCTAAAATGTTCTATTATCAAAATGTTATGTACAATTTCTGTTTCAAAAGCTCAACAACTTCGGGCAGGCCCAGCTCCTGTAATGAGATAAGCACTGTGTACAAGGCCCAATAACAGATTCACCATCACATGGCTGATCAGTGATTACAAACGATTTTGGATTCGTGCAGGCAAGTTACAACCCTAATTTCTTAAATTGTTAATCATGAAAAATTAAATAATTAAATTCAACTATCTGCCATTTCAAGATTTCAGTTTATTGGTCATATTCTGCAGCCATAATCTATTCCTCCATAATCCATACATAAAATCTGTACTTAAATCTGAGATAATAGTAAACTCTAGGGAAATTGAATTTTTAGTCCGCTACTTTTTTACAATTGAGTTTGAGAGATTTTGTTTGCCATCATTAATCCCATTAATTTTGTATACATTACAATTAAGTCCGATCCAAAAATTCTAGGAAACATTCAGGCAAAAAATATTATGTTTTAGTAACTACTAGGTTAGTTGAATCTCTTATTTGTAAATATCTTCGAGCATTTGCTCATTGCAAAGCTCAAATATGATTTTAATCAAGTCCAACAAAATTTGAGCAAAAATAATCGTACGAACCAACCTAAATATGTGACTACGATTCATAAACGTGCAACCATTTCACTCTTACATTGACACCAGCAAAAAAAAAAAAATCATCAATTGACACTTGCTTTTTCTTTTCTTTTTTTTTTTTTTTTGCCTAAGAGATAGAATCTGTGACACTAATTACGATCCAAAACTTTCGAAAATCTCACTCTTACATTTAGAATCAGCAAAAACAAATCAGCAACAGTTTTCGGTGTATGCTAAGAGAGAACGTGTGCTAATGTAACATTAGAGTAAGTGAATGAAGTAAGCAAGCAATCAGACGTCAGACCTGATGGAAGCAATCGGAACCTTTGAGGAGCGGTCCGTCGAAGAGACCAGCGGAAGCAATTTCGTAGAGGTCCAACACATAGTCACCGATTGCGACTCCGGGGCGAGGCTGAGGCTCCGGTTCGGACTTGAAGACTCCGTACGGAAGGTTCTGGATCGGGAAGTGAGAATCCGGATGTACTTCGATGAACGAGTTCAACGCCATAATCGCAGGTGAAAACTGAGATGACGCCCCCTACGATCCTCCGCGACGATGCGGTAATGAACGGAGGAGAAGGAGAGGGGGAGAGAGAGAGAGAGAGAGAGAGAGTGTGTGTGTGTGTTTTGGGAGTAGAGAGAGAGTTCAATGAGAGGCTCTTATACGAAGAGCTGGTGAGAGTGATGGCGGAGTGACGACGGAAGCGTGGGCACGGCCGTCGCCGGTCGGATCGGACCACTCGGCCGTGCGGAATTCGTTTCTTTCCCGTACTGTTATATTATAAGAAATTCCATTTTTTTATTTTTATAACTTTTTATATAAAATATTATATATATAATTAATTATATATTAAAAAATAATTTAAATTTTAAATTTTTTTAAAAAAATTGGGACAAATATATATCCAAAACGTTTATAATATCTTAAATATATTACAAATTTTTATGCAAAATTTTAGATAATAGTAAATAATAAATTATAAAAATACTTTTTTTGATAATTTTATATGTACCAAAAAGGATATAATATTTTTTGATAAAAAATCCTAAATATATAATCTTTATTATAAAGAAATTGTTGCGTTCTGGTTGCACGGATGGACGAGAGACGCAGTGATTGACGAGGTTCAGTCGGATCCGTGGTTTCCACGCAACACAAATGTTAGATGCTAGGGGTCGTTAGAGAAAGGTTGAGACTGAATTTTACATGGAAAACCTCCTCG
>JAOVVI020018714.1:0-10290 GCA_028571085.2 Nepenthes alata
TCAGTGAGCTTGAGTATTCTTCGGGCTTCAGTGGTAAACCAACCCAAGAACTTCTTCAGATTCTCAGCCGACCCTTTGTTTGACGTGGGTGAGGTGCCAGGGCAACTTCTCTTCTCTGTGGAAGGAGGCAAATTGTGATAGAAAGCTATCACCAAGATTCCAAAAACTCCGGATCGAATTTGTCAGCAGCCTGTAAAACCAAATCTAGATGTCCCACTTTAGAATAGGGGGAAGCATTGGCACATAGTAGCCTCATTCAGGCCTTGGAAGCTGAGCAGAGTGCTTAACTGGTTAAGATGATCTATGCAGTCAGTGCTTCCATCTTATGGTTTCAAGGCATCTTGAACTTGGGAGAAAGCATCTGGGTCCAGAACTCCATGGTGACCTCTTCAGGTCAATGGAATGGCCGCCGGCTTCTCGCTTGAACACGTGCCTCCATATCTTGTCAACTTTATCCTCTACCTGAGAGGAGGTAACAATCATTTTCATGTTAAGGTAGATTTTCAATTGAGTGTCTGACCGAGCAGGGAGAAATCAGTCGGCTGCTGTCGCTGACCGATCGAGTGATGTGCGAGGCACTCCTTGGATCTAAAGCCTCTGCTCATTGCGTGAGTAGCGAGCGTTTCATTCAAGGCTCTCCTCTAGTATCATGCGGTTCAACCATCCTTTCAACCTAGAGTGGCTTCTAGTTTTTGATTCTATCGGGAGAATAGAGTTGCCCAGGCATGGTGCCCTTCAGGCCGGCTTCTTCCTTCTCTAGCCTCTATGCTGGGAGGCTGGAGTGTCGGCGGAGGAGGAGGGAGCCTCCTACCTCTTCCTGCCTTGGTGTGCGCAGAGCGCCTGAAGCATTCGAGACATGTTATGCATCTGCTTTGCCATCGCTAGGATGATGGGAGCCGGTGATGCATTCTGTTCATGGTGATGCTCGGGGTATGCCCTAGCTCTTTGTTCTAGTTCTAAGTTTGCAAAACACTTAGAGTTAGAACATCGTTTTATAATTTTTTATTTATTTTAATGCATTTACTTACCAAAAAAAAAATCTTCTAACGGATGAAAAGGATCCTCCCAGGCAGCTGGCAACCAGCCTTACCGCCTAGGGATGACGAGGTCAGACATCTATAAAAGGCCCTAGGGACACACTCTAGGGAGACACTCACTCCAATGCTAAAACATACACAAGCAATGCTACTTTCGAACCAATCAAATGCCATTCTCTTTCCCACTGCTTGCTCTCTGCAAACCCGGTGGCCAAAAAAGCCACTCCATGAGCACACCACTGAAAGCTGCTCTCCATGAGCGTACTACAACCAAAAAGACACTCCATGCTGAGTGAACCTCTGAGTCAAAATAAAAAATTCCCTTCATTGCATCATTTCCAGTAAGTTTCATTTTTATATTTTTTATTTTGGAAGAAAGATTTCTAACTTGAGCGTTGGACTATAAATTGGAGAGCGAGTCCCACTATTTTTCTCTAACTTCTCATCTTATGTTGTGTGGTGTGTAGGATCCAAGCCACAAATCATAGAGACTAAGGCCCAGGTCAGCATGAACCGACCAGTTGAATCCGAATTTGTCAAAGATTCGGATCTAGGATGCATCATTGACACCGTCTGTGAGAAGCCGAATGAAAGGGCTAACTACTATATCCCTAACAAGCATGGTGAATACAAGAGCCCAAGTTAGCATTCCAGCCAAAGTTATCACCTCCCCCGGTGATACCCTGTCTGCAGGTATCCAAGCAGAAAAGTGACCAACTACCATCATCCTAGCAATGGCGGAATAGATGGACAACATGTCTCGGATATTCCAGGCATTTTGTACGCGCCAAGGGAGGTAGAGGTAGGGGCTCCCTCCTCTTCTTCTCACAATCCAGCCTCCAGGAGTGGAGGCCAAAGAAAGAAGAAGCCGGCCAAGAGGGCAACATGCTCGAGAAATTCCAATGTCCTGGCGGCCTCGAACACGGAAAGTTGTTCCAGGCTAGAAGGATGGCTGAGCCGCAGGACTCCAAAGGAGAGGCCAGAATAAAGGAATCTGCGCTACTCCCGTGACGAGTAGAGGCCACTAGTCCAAGAAGGAGGCAATAGCCGACGGGCACCACCCTACTCAACCGGATACTTGGAGTTGATGACCTACCTTAACGCAAAAAGGTCTACAACTTCCTCTCAAGTGAAAGAGAAGGTCAACAAGAATGGAGGCGTGTGTTCAAAGGGGAAGTCGGTGAGCACACCTTCAACCTCGAGAGGTCTCTATTCACAATGAAGATCTAGACCCAACCGCTTTCTCCGAAATTCAAGATGTCGGCCCTGGAACATACGATGGGAGCACTGATCCCATGGATCATCTCGATCACTTCCACACGCTGCTCAACTTCTAGGTCCTAGAGGAGGTTGTTATGTGCTAGTGCTTCTCCCTTACTCTGAAGGGGGATGCTCGCATTTGGTTTTATCGATTTTCGATGAATTCAATCTTGAGTTTTTAGGATCTTGTTGATAGCTTACTATCACAGTACTACTCTAGCTGTCATGAGAAGAAGTAGCCCTGGCACCTCCCCCACATCAAAAAATATCAGACAAGAATCTGAGGAAGTTCTTGGGGTGATTCACCATTGAGGCTTGAAAAATACCCAAGCTTACCGATGAGGTGAAGCTTAGTAGCTTCATTTCTGCTCTGGGTATGGGCGACATTTTTAAACATCTAGCCCACAATAACCTGCAAACCTTCCAGGAGGCTAAGTCCGTCACCTGAGCCTACATAGCGGCGGAGGAAGCTAACGAGGTGAAGCACCCGGAGCGGGTGGACCCACCTCATCCCGAGCCAACCGACAAAAAGAGGAAGAATAGGGGCTATGACAATCCCACCGGAAGCAGCCCAGGATAGAAATGACTGTGCGGAGGGAGTTCAGGCCCACACACCTGACCCCACTCAATGACTTCTGGGTGAACGTCCTCATGCAGATCAGAAAGAAAAAGTTCTTGAAACGACCGAAGCAGGTAAAAAACCTGGAGGAGATCAGGCAAAATATTGCTACTTTCATCGATCTCCGGGGCACAATATAGAAGATTGCTGGACTCTATAGAGGGAGATCAAGAAGTTGATCCATAAGAGCCACCTCACCAAGTTTCTAAGGAACCTAAACAAGAATCCCGTGCTGGCGGGAAAAGATAGGCCAGAGCAGCAGCAACCAATGAACAAAGTTGTGGTCGGAGTGGTATTGGTGACCACCAGGCTGCCCGAGACTCAAAATCTAGACTATCAGGAGAGGCCGACTGGGCACAAGAAGCCAAGGGAAGGAGATGATGCCATTAGTTTTAATAACGATGATATGACACATGTAATCTCTCCCCATACTGACTCCCATACCGATAGGGCACATCATATGGTATAATAGATTACTAGCTGAAATGAGTTTTTATCGATAATAGTTTATGTGATTTGCTTTATCTTGATGCGTATTTCAAACTGGGCCTAAAAATGAGTCATCTAAGGCCGACTAAAGGGCCATTCTATGAACTAAATAATGAACCAGTGACCGTCCAAGGGATCATCCAACTAAAATTTACCTTGGGCACGTACCCCAGGATAGCATCTTGCACGCTCACCTTCTTGGTTGTCGACCTTCCTTATGTGTATAATGCCATACTCAGCGACCTTGCCTGGCAACATTCAAAGCTGTCACATCGATACCTCATTTAAAAATGAAGCCCCCAATAGTATGCAGTATTGGCAAAGTGTTAGGTGACCAGGTAACTGGTAGAACGTGTTATCTATCCCAAGTCACCCCGAACGGTGTCAACCGATTGGTAGAAGACCCAAACCATTACAATGAAGCAACTCTATAGCAGGTACAAAATGACGTAGCCACTGACCTCGTACCCCAAGATTTGGATAGCCCAGAGAAATACGTTCAGACAGGAGGCTCGCTTGCCGGACCCTTACGTGACCAACAGATTAGCTTCCTAAGACCAAACACAGATGTCCTTGCATGGACTCCCGCTGACATGCCTAGGATCCCGATCGGAGTAATGGTCCACAAGTTTGGCCTCAATCTCAGCTGTAAGCATGTCACATAGAAGCGGAAGAACCACTCCATTTAGAAGCTAATAGCCATTCGGGAGGAAGTGAAGAAACTACTAGACACCAGATTCATAAGAAAAATCCAATACACATACTGGCTCTCCAATGTGGTCCTCGTCAAAAAGAGCAACAAAAAATAATAGATGTGCGTCAACTTCACCGATGTTAACAAAGTTTACCCAAAGGACAGCTTCCCACTTCTAAGAATTGACCTGCTGGTGGACTCCACATCTGGGAATGAACTGTTGAGTTTCATGGATCCTTACTCAGGTTACAATGACATCTAGATGAGCTTAGAAGATGAGGAGTAAACCTCCTTCATCACTGACAAGGGGACCTACTACTATAAGGTCATGCCCTTCAATCTGAAGAATGCAAGCACCACCTACCAAAGGCTCATGACAAAAATGTTCAAAAAGAAAATCAGCCAAAATATAGAGGTATACGTAAACGACATGCTCATCAAAAGTAGGACCACCAACGACCCTATTTGTTATCTCGTCAAAGCCTTCAAGGTGTTCCAGGCACATCTGATGAAGCTAAACCCCTCTAAGTGTATCTTCAGAGTATCCTCTGGAAAGTTTTTGAGTTTCATTGTCTCACAGCAGGGGATCGAGGTGAATCCTGAGAAAATAAAAGCCATCATAGATATGACCTCACCACAAAATGTGAAGGATGCCTAGAGGCTGACCGGGAGACTGGCAACACTCTCCCCCTTCCTGGCCAAGTCCAGAGATAAGTACCTCCCTTTCTTTAAGGCCTTGAGGGGGACAAAGACGAGTGGATTTCAATGGATGACTGATTGTCAGGATGCTTTTGATGAGATGAAAGACTACCTGGCCAACCCTCCTCTCCTGACGTCCCCGAGAGAGGGTGAGGAGTTGTACCTATACTTAGTAGTTTCAGAGGCAACAATAAGCTCCATCTTGATTCATCAGGAGTCTGACACGCAAAGGTCGGTTTATTTTGTTAGAAAAATGTCGACTACCACCAAGACACGATATCCCCACGTAGAGAAGGTTACGCTGGCACTCGTCTTTTTGGCTAGAAAGCTGCAGCCCTACTTCCAAGCGCATCGGATAGTAGTACTGACCGACCAGCCATTAAATGGTATCCTGTAAAGGCCCAACATGTTAGGAAAGTTGGGTAGGTACTGGCTGACTGTTAGGATGGTTGGGTAGGTACTGGCCAACAAGTGGGCCATCGAATTGGGAAAATTTGATATTAAATTAAGGCCCAAGCCTACTGTCAAAGGGTAGGTACTGGCCGACTTCATCGTCGAGACCACAATCCCAATTCCTGATATAGACTACGCTAGCGATGTCGACCTCTGGGATGAAGCACCAGGATGGGTTCCTTATGTAGATGACTCGTTGACAAAATCGGGCAATGGGGCCAAAGTAATCCTAAGGACCCTAGATGGGTTTGAAGTGAGATAGTCCTTGAAGCTTAGGTTCCCGATCACTAATAACGTGGCCAAATATGAAGCCCTGCTCACAGGATTGTGGTTTGCCAAGGAATGCTCGGCTAGACACTTGACTATTTATAGTGGTTCAAAGTTGATCGTCTACCAGGTCTGGGGAAGTTTTGAAGTGTCCAATCTGCTGCTCACCAAATACCTGGATTAGGCAAAGAGCATGATCCTAAAGTTTGATAAGCTTGACGTAGCTCACATCCCAAGGACCAAAAACTGGAAGGCCGGCCAGTTTGCTAGGGCAGTCACAGCTGAGAGTCCAGAACAATACTCTGGAGACATGCGAGAGATATTGGTCTCTCCCAGCATTGAAGAGAAAAGGAAATGCAGGTCTCCGATGTCAAAAACTAGATGTCACCTTATGGGAGGTACATCATGGATGGATCCCTACCATAAAATCTAAACGAGGACAAGTGCATAAAGAGAGACAATCGACTGGTATACTATCATGGATGGAAAGCTATATAGTCATGGGTACTCGACCCCTTACCTTTGGTGTCTTGCATCGAAGGAGGCTGACTACACATTAAGCGAGGTCCATCTTGGGATCTATGGGTCATACATCGGTGGCAAGAACCTAACCTTTAAGGTGATGCGCCAGAGATACTATTGGCCAACTATGAAAAAGGACACTGCGGATTTCTTGAACAGGTGTGAGAATTGCCAAGTCTATGGAAACTTTCACCATCAGCTGCCTACGGAGTCACTCTTTAGGAACCCTGGTCTTTTGTGCAACAGGGTCTCAACATTCTTGTCTCCTATCCAATTGCATTTGGATAAAGGAAGTTCATCATGGTGGGCATTGACTGCTTCTTGAAATGGGTTGAAGAAACCCCATTGGCCCGAATAACCGAGCAAAATGCCATAAAATTTGTTTGGCAGAATATAGTATGCAAATTTAGGATTCCTGAGGTCATCATGACCGATAATGGAACTCAATTTACCAAAAAATATCTCACCAAGTATTGCACCAGCTTGGGCATTAGGTTAGTTAACACTTCGGTAGTATACCTTCAGGCGAACGGATAGGTGGAGGTTACCGACCAAACCCTACTACACAGACTAAAGACTAAATTGGAGGATGCAGGGGGCTCTTGGGTTGATGAGCTGCCCTCCGTGATATGGTCATACCGGAAAACACCCAAAGAGCCAACACGCGAAACGCCTTCCAGTCTATGCTACAGAATTAAGGCCATAATCCTTGTCAAGATCTGGAACCCAAGTCTCCAAGTAGAGGCCTTCGACCCGCTCAACAACTCTCAGTGAGTCAGAGAGCACTTGGACTTGTTGGAAGAGGCCCGGGATGCAGCAAGGATGCGCATGGCCACCTATCAATAGCGGATTGCTCGGTATTACAACAAAAAAGTAAATGTGAGATAGATTATGTTGGGAGACCTGGTCCTGCGGGGCATTTAGGCCATTGGCAAAATAGCTAACCAGAACATGTTCTCCCCGAATTGGGAAGGCCCGTTTCTCGTCTCTACTATTCTACGGAATGGGGCATACAAGCTTCTAACCCATAATGACAAGCTAGTTACATGGACGTGGAACGCCGTCCATCTAAAAAGATATTATCAGTGAGGTTCTCACTAGACCCAAGTAGGTCACACGTGTGCTAAAGAATGCTTGTAATATTGTTTCACGTTTGATAAAATAATTAATTTTTCACATGCTTCTGTTATTTCTATTTTTCTTTCCCATGTAAATGCTTACGTGAAATTGCGTGAAATCAAACTACCTACACTGCCCCTATATCGGGTGAGCCTTCGTTCATATGTAATTAAACCTTGGTCCTATATCAAGTGGCCCATAGGCGGTCAGATTAAACCTTAGTCCCATACGAAGCTGCTCATAAGTAGTTGTATTAAACCTTGGTCCCATACCAAGCAGCCCATAAGTAGTCGAATTAAATCTTGGTCCCACACTAAGCGGCCCATATGCGGTCGGATTAAACCTATGTCCCATACCAAGTGGCCGATATGCGATTAAATTAAACTTTCACCCCACACCAAACGGCCTGTAAGAGGTTGGATTAGACTTTTGTCCCATGTCAAGCGGCCCATTCACAGTAGAATACAAAACCTTAGGGGGCTTCCACAGCACATGTACGGCGACCTCCTCCCACAGGAGATAGCACCATCAGTCAACAATGGTCAGCAGATCGGCGTTAAGCGTGAAAAAATGCCACATGCTCCAAAGTAGGCATGACGCCCAAGATTATTCTCCAGGAGCCGCCATCTGAAACAAAAATATTATCAAAAAAGGATGCATATCCTGCCTATTTGTATTCATAAAATGTACAAGCGCAGGGCAGCATCATGCGGCCTAGATATGCTTTTTGGGGCATCTAAGGCCCCGTGGGTACAAGGAATTAAGTACACCTATGATTTATCTTGGTAGCTACATTAAAATGGAACCCTTGGGGAATGTGGCATGGACCTCCGGCTACCTCCGATGTGGTATCCAATCAGCTTTGAGCGGCGAGAAGCTTCGGCATTCCTTGAGTCCAACATGCCAATGGGGAAATTGGGGTTTGCCAAGGAGACGATCCTCCTGCTAAAATAGATGTACACCTAGAACTACTCTTTTAGAGTGAGAGCCACCTCATCAGGGTGAAATCTTGTCCTCAACTCACCATTGAGCACCGCTATCCTCTCCATAGCCTGGGAAAGGGCTCCAGAGACTTCCTGCAGCCTAGCATCAGACTTCGATAGGACCTTGTCATGGTAGTTAGCCCACAATTGACTTTGTAGTGCATCATCGACAGCGACGTTAACTCTCTACTACATTTCCTCTATTACGCGATAAGTCTGAGCGTGAATAATACAGGCAACTTCCTCTCCCTGCGAGGGCAGAAACTCAACCGACCTGTAGGTATCCTTGTAGGCTGATGAGCGGAAAAGGAGTTAGTAACAAAAATGACTATCAGTAATTTGCGCAACTTCGCAACAAAATAGACATACTTAATGAGAAGAACCAACATACTCAAGGCATGGAGGAGCCCTCGAGGCACGGTCGGATTCGAGTGGTGGAACGCCTAAGTAGTTTTTTTGCTCGATGGTGACCCAATTCACAGAGTCCTCTCCGTCATTCTCCATCGACATTTGCCTGTCGCTACTCCCCTCCTCGGATCAGGGTTTGAGCGAAGTGGAAGACGAAGCTCACCTCGCCAAAGCATGTAAAGTCAAGATGTCAATCTTACCTTGATTCGCCATAATGGAAGCAGAAAAACCTATGGGGGCGAGTGGTGAACTGACCAACAGGAGCCACCACTCTTAAATAGGCAAAAACATAGCAAAAAATGAAGTTGCAATGAACACTGAAAGGTTGCGTCGCTTTGATGGGAAGCGATGAGTGTTCCCACTCGGTCGAATCCTCCTGCAGCACATTTATGGCAGATGTCGCATCACATCATTGAGCAGCACATCGTTAGTCTGCGATGGTCAAAGGCAAGAGCACGAACGGTCCCACAAAGTGATGGCCCTACACTACATGGGTCTTGGATATAAAAATAAGCATGGCTAGCTGGCCAGCCACCGTGAAAAAATAGGATAGCACATAAATATAGGAGTACTTATATTGAATCGATCAATCACTTTTCTAACTAGCTCAAGCTCGGAATCAGACTTAGGAACCTCAGATTCCTCCTTCTCTCTCTTCCTTTTTGTGCCTCCTCTCTCCTCTCTCTCCCTTCCCCACATGTGAATGATGTGAAAAAGAGCTGTTGGATTTTTATATCACGAGCCGGCACTCAAGCACCAGCAGGCACCCGATGGGCGCAACTTCTCGCAAATTAGCACATGGCAGGTGCTACACTACTGCTTTAGGCGCCCGCGGTGCCACCTGAGGTGCCTGATGGGCCCGCCAAGCCGGGACCTCCTACCACTTCCGAACCTGATTTTTTCACATAGATTAAGCCTAATATTGATTACATTAACTTAATTAGCCATAGTTAAAATATTCAAAAATCGGTATGTCACACTTCCTCTTACAAGTTACAAAGCCCTCAGAGACTAATGTACAAAACAAAACAACGGCAACGAAAAAAGGGAATCTAGGGAAGGCCAGAAAGGACTATGCAGTATGTTGCATCACATTGTGATTATGTCAGGGGTCGCCAACGCAGAGTTGGCCTGGTGGTTGATCGCGTTCGCGCTTTCCCTCAACACCCGGGTTTGATTCTCCGTAACTACGCGTTGGTAGTGGTACTGAGCCTCCAAAAATCCTTCAGGATTTCTGATGAGGGGACGCGAAGCGGTGGGGCCAGTCACTTAAAAACCCTTACCCATCACAGTTTTGCCAACGCAGAGTTGGCCTGGTAGTTGATCGCGTTCGTGCTTTCCCTCAACACCCGGGTTCGATTCTCCGCAACTACGTGTTGGTAGTGGTACTGAGCCTCCAAAAATCCTTCGGGATTTTTGATGAGGGGCCGCGAAGCGGTGGGGCCAGTCACTTAAAAAAGCTTACCCATCACAGTTTGCCAACGCAGAGTTGGCCTGGTGGTTGATTGCGTTTGCGCTTTCCCTCAACACCCGGGTTCGATTCTCCGTAACTACGCGTTGGTAGTGGTACTGAGCCTCCAAAAATCCTTCAGAATTTCTGATGAGGGGCCGCGAAGCGGTGGGGCCAGTCACTTAAAAAAGCTTACCCATCACAGTTTTTACCTGCTCATGCTGAAGTGCTGTTAATCCAGTTGATAGTGTGCTGAATGTCTCGTTTGCTGAGTTTGGATCGCTGGTCCT
>JAOVVI020018715.1:0-10290 GCA_028571085.2 Nepenthes alata
TATTTATATATGTAGCTAGAATATGTATATATATACATAAATTATATATGTGTTGGCTGTATATGTTTATATTGTGTACATGGGTAAGAATAATAATAGTCTGTTAACTGATTATTCCTGTATCCAATTGATAAATTCTGATAAATTATTCTTTGCGTTAATCTTGTTGGCGTGCGTACATTTATTGGCACTCTATGGCTAAGTTCAAGATGGCGTATGAAAATACTAAGGTATTGAGTAAAATGTGAAACTATGGAACCTTAGTGTGGTCTACACCTTTCTGATACTGATTCCATTATGGATAAGTAAAGGAAAGTGTGAGGTTCTGGGTTTAAGGGCATGGTAGTTAAGGGGTAATCGTCGTATTGGTAATTAATAATAGACCTATTGATCGATGTGGGGATGTGTATCTGGTAAAAAATTAGAAAATAATTAGGAATTTCTCCTGCTGAGGTGCGGGGCCAGCAGCTTGTGCCCGCTGGCCGCTCGAGCCGAAATTCTAATAGCACACCGCCCGCTGGCCGCTCGAGCAAAAAATCTAGAACCTGGCCCACCTGCTAGCCGCTCGAGCTGTGCTCGAGCGGGAAATCTAGGGGCGCGGCCACCTACTGCTCTCTCGAGCGGTGGCGCGATAGAAAGTCGGGCCCTGCCTTCTTCTCTTCAATTCTCTCACGACCCTAGGGTTTTTAGAGAGAGAGAGGAGCGATCTTAGAGAGAGAAAAGGGGAGAATGAGGCCCGGGAGTCCAAATCCGTCCGAGTGCCAGTTATTAAAGTGAAAGCACGCGTCGAGGCAAGTGTTCTCATACCCACTAACTTTCCTCTTTTGTTGGTTTTTGTTTATTATTGGGTATTTTTGTCTTGATACCCACCCGCAACCTGGAAAATGTAATACCCGTGTCTTGAGACCAAGGATCGTATGGTTTGTTGGTCAATTTTCTCACCGATTCGTCCGGTGGAGCTTCGTCAAACCCTAACCCACAAAATTTTGGTTTTTTCCCATTTTTCACCCGTGAATCATTAAATTGACTTCAAAATGTGAATCCCCACATCCCTATTGTGTATATATGTTGGCCATGCGAGTAATCTTGCACGTTGTGACCCGTTCATGGCCTCCGAGTCCTCTAAATTATTGTTCATTCATGATTAAAATGTGAAATTGCATGTTTTTTCTTCTATCTAATTATGATGAGACTCATGTTATGTGTTGATGTGAAATGTAAGTTTTGAAATGTATAATTGTACATCGGTAGCATGGGAAGGTGTCCCGAAGGCTTCTAAGGTGGTGGTTGCCCACCGTAGGTAAGGAATTTTAAACTCCTTATGAACTTGAACTAAATTGTTATAAAAGTTAATTCCAAAGAAGGAATAAAGTCAAATAAATGGAGGGAGACCCACTGGGTATGTCGTGGTGAAAGTGATCTCCCGGATGGAGACGTTTGATGGGAATGGGATTTCCCTGTTGTGAATGAGTGTGCCGAGTAGTGGGTCCTCTCTCCCAAAAAGTTGAACCTTAAAACTAGGACCATGGTTGATAAGGGTGGGGTCATCTAGCTTGCCACGTATATCATGGTGGGAACCCAAGGAATACTCCGGCCGCCCTTGGGCGTGGGTGATGTTCATGGCACATTTTAGGACACTACGGTGAAAGAATGAGGATTGCCCTGGTCCCCGAGGGATATGGGGCGTGTTGGTTGAATGCTACATAGCGAGATGTAGTCGTTTGTTGAGTGTTGCATGGAGGCAACCAGTGGTCGAGTGCTGCAGACCTAAAATATAGTCGTGGCTTTAGAATGTGTATCGAACACATTCCTTTCCTCGTTCTCTCGCTTCGTTGGCTAGTACGACTTACTGGCTCCATGGTCCGCAAAGATAAATGTTAAAATGAAAATGATTACAACGTAACGGATATAAGTGAGCAAATCGGACAATCTCAAGTGCTCTTCTCCCTCTTGTGTTCCCTTGTACTTTTCCTATGCTTTTTCTTTCCAGTACCGTTACCTGTTGTTAGTTAGTGGTGTAGGATTTTATTTGATGGGCTTTATGCTCACCCTTGCTTTATTTTATCAGATGAGAATGCCTTGATGCCTGACGAGGCCGTATAGATCCTAGAAGCTCCACAGATAGCTGTTTTGCATGCCGGGCTCAGGATTTAGACTTAGACTGATTAGATGTATGACATGGATCTTTTTGGGTTTGGCTTTTGTAACTGATAAAACTTGTATGGCAATATCTTATGATAGTTGATGGATGACATGTATATGTATCAGTTTGCTGTGTATTGTGGTCTTTATATGCTTCCGCAGGTCTTGCCTTGTGGTGAGTTCAAGGTTCCTAGTTGGCATCCTTCGTTGCCGGTGTCGTCTGGATCACGTCACCAGATCCACCTCGGTTGTTGTGGCGTTTGGATCCTATGTGGTTGTCATTAGACTTTATGGATTTTATTGTGAATTTCTTTTGATTATTGTGCAGGGTTGTATTTCAGCTGTTTGTATTTTGGAAATGTCCAATATACAGATGGAACTCTGCCAAATTTTATGTAAAAATTTATTATTGTCTTTTTGCTGCTTATCTTTATCTTTTTTACGGAGGTTATTCGATGGAGAATAATCTGGTCCGTTACAGAAAGTGTATGAAGTCTCTACAGTAACCAGGCGTATGGGAGTCAGTAGGACCGTAGAGTATTCTATACTTTTCCAATACTAATTCTATTCCGGAGGTTGAGGTTGTTGATATTGTGAAGGGATACTTATAACCTAGTGACCATCATAGATGATGATATCTGGGATATCATTGACGAGGGGTATCAGAGATGGTATGACATGCTACTGGTACAGCCTCTGGAAGGACTGTAGGGGTAGTGGGGATAACATAGATACCAGGTAACCTCGTGGTACTCAACCAGCCGTCGGGGGCATAATTATGCGGCCTTTGGTTCACTATAGTAGAATAAGGTCCATGGAGATTTCTGTCATTCATACTGTTGTGACCTCGTATTGAGCTGGTGATCAGACTCGATAGAATCCCTATTGCTTTCTTGATATCCAGTTCTTCATATGGCTTCGGGGTTGTAGATTCGACTTGTTGAATCTCAGATAGTAGTTGGTACATCACCTGTTATTATTAATTTTATTCATTATGTTATCATCCGAGATATTTTATTGTACTCCCCCTATTATTGTTTATTTTTACTTGCTGGGCATTTGACTCACCCTTATATTTTATTGCTTCTAGAATAGACAGGTTGATAGTAGAAAAAAAGAGATCTTATTGTGTAGACTCCAACCAGAGGTGATCTCAGAGATCGAGACTCTTAGGATAGAGATTTAACGTTTTTGTTGATTCTGTTACTATTCAGTATTTATTAGATTTTTATTATGATGATTGATATTTTGGACATTGGGGTTATTAAAATTATTTATTATTACTATTATGGATAATGAATTAATGATGCATTTATGAGGTTCAATAATGATGTTGTGTTCATTGATGGCGTATAATTGATGATATCGGATGATTCTAAATTTTTATCGTGACGGTCCGGGTCGTGTTTGGGGATCCAAGCTTGGGTAGTCACAACCCAGGTGCAAAAAACAAAGTCGACCGCCCGAAGGGCACTCGACGAGTGCTCGAGCACAATCCTTGGTTGTGTCTTGGCGCTCAAGCACACTCTAGAACCTTCCCACCGACTTTATTTCGATTATAGAAGGGGGGAAGGGGGAAGGAAAAGAGAGGAGGGCGACGTGAGCAGCAAGGGAGGAGATGTGATGACCCAAACTTCCAAAACATGATAATTAGGAGAAAGATGGGCTCTGTGGGGGTACCGGTTCACAAAATATGATAAAAGATCAGTAATTAACTTAAAATAGGAGAATTAAGGTCAAGGGGTAGGGGAGGAATCAAATCGAAAAGCCCAAAGATCCGAAATTGATAAATCAGGAACCGAAGTTGTAAACCGAGAAACATTAATTCATACATAAGATTCCGGGCATTAAATTATGATGATCATGGCCTATTAAGGTTTTAAAATCAAAAGTTAGGTCCAAGGATGCAAAGAATATGGTTGAAAGGGTCAAAACGGGTCTGAGATGGTGAAAACGCGAAATAGAATTACTGCAGACTCAACACGAGCCTGACCCGCCCCCAAGTAACGCTCAAACTCAAATGGGCAAAAAAACATAATCCACCATTCAAAGTGGCCCTCGAGGCACCACTCGAGCGAATTTGGCAGAATTAGGCGCTCAAGTGAGCCCGTTTCTTTTGTACATGGCCCCTACTTGGAGCTCAAGCGGTGCTCGAGCCCCAATCACGGGACATTTCACGTGCCTTCTTTCCATTCATTTCAAAAACGGGAAGTTAGTGATTTGGGGAGGCAGAACGCGCGACGAGTAGCAGAACGAGAGGGAGAGAAGAGAGGAAGGAGAGGAAAAGGGAAGAAATGGGGAAATCAATCTGATCCACTCCAACCCGGGTAAAAATAACTGTAGACCGACTTTAGGCAAGTGAACTCCATACGTTAATTAACATTTTTACAGTGTTTTAATGCCTCAAATATTTTATTTATGCTTTAAATACATGGTTCTGCATGCTTACTATAAATAGAGCCTATTTCTGTAAATTAATCGGATAGATTTCATATTTATTGGCAAGTACTGCTATGTATATCTCTAATTTCATGTAAATACGTGCATTTAGTATTCGTTTATCATCTGGACTGTTTTACCGAAACCCTAGGTATGAAATTGAAGGGTTTTAATGATTTTTACCTGTAATTTCTATTATATAAAAGTTAATCTGTACTGAGATAAAGCTCCTACTGTATCTGTTTCATAAAATTTTACACAGACTTATACTAATAAATCACTGTGGACTACTGAAGCTAAACTGAAGGGTTTTCAAACCGTTTCTGTATGTTTTGAAACTAAACTGAAGAGATTTAGACTATTACTATATGTTTTCAAACCGTCTGAAGAGTTATTATGATACTCTGACTGATTTTTAAAATTAAAAGGGATTTTCAATTATGAAATAAGAACGAAAAATATTTTTGATACTATTAATTAGGACTTAGGACTGATATACGGTCATGTGAGACTCTCTGTCATGCCTTAGGACATTACGATGGTAATCAGGGATAATTCCATCCTTGGTGTTATACGTGGTCTGCCCTGCTGGGAATTTACTGTGGAGGCTAGTATTCCTCTGATTTCAGAGGTCATAATCCTCCATTGGCTTTGATTCGTGTGCCATAAACACAATCGGTCCCTATATCGATACTGATACTAGCCTTTGATTATGTGGAGAAAACACATTCTATTACCGATTATTCACCACCTTGGCTAGTAGGGTATGCTAGTTGGGTCCCTAGGATATTTAACTAGACTTTCTTGATGAAAGCAACTGAGAATTGGAACTGCTTTATGAAACCGTTGCATGTTCAAATAGAATCATGCTTTGCTCCTGTTTCCATGAACTGCTTCTGTTCTTCTAATTAGATTTTATTGTTGTTTTCTGCCCTAGCATAAGCATGACTTATGTTTCCTGAGACCTGTTTATATGGAAATTATATTTTTTTCATGATTATTGCATGTGTTTCTGCTCGTCTGCAGATATATTCCATATGAAAGTAAAAATAATGATTTATGAAGCCTATTCACATTGAATCGTACATTTCTCATGCTTTATGTATATTGTCTCAACTCTCTGACAGTTTATAGAACCTTCGGTATCTATGTTCTACATGGGACCATTATTATATATATTTTTAGTACCTTGCTGGGCTTCAACTCACTGTTTTATTTTTTTTTCCTCCAAGTAAGGATATAGAGAAGACATTGGAGGACCACGTGTAGTTAGAGATTAGCAAGGAAGGTTCTGGAGCCTCGGTGAAGCCTTGAAGATTACCTTGGAGTAATGCTTTGGGGAGATTCTAATAGTTTTCATTATAAACATCTGAATTGTGGATGGAACTATGTATAAATGACTGTAGTATGTTATGCAAACTGTTAAAATTGTATTTATGCTTTCACAGGTTATGTCTTGGATATAGATGCTTCCGCTATATGTTTTCTAGTTACAGGTCCTAGACAACATTTCTTGCCTGCATTCTGGTATAGTTGATAGGGTTGTTAAATTAAGGCCATGGATGGCACTTATGGTCTTGTGAATGCATGTTGTAGGATGTAAATTATGATATTTGGTTAATTGTGTGCTTGTACTAGTGTTGTGATTGTGTTGTGGTCATAAGTCTGAAGTTTGGATATTGAGTATGGTCTGTACATATGTAAATTGGCTGGTTGTATATTTTGATTTTTGTCAAATTTTAGATGTAATTCTGTCAAAATATTTACATAATTTAATGATGTAAATTTATGTTCCAATTTTGAACCTGTCTAACGGAGGATCTCATGGGAATTAGGACCTATTCCATTTCAATTGGTATTAGAGAAAATGAGATGCATTAGGAATGATCTGAATTGTATGCAAATGTTTAGGAAATGATCCTGACTAACTAAATAGGTAGGGATAGAGATAAACAAATTGAATTAGCTTAGAAAATTCTTAGTGTTCTAGCTTGCATAAGTTAGAATTAACCTGAACTAGGACATAGTGATTTGTAGATTGATATTGATCTCACGCCTAGGCTAATCGACTTGGGTTTCAGGTCTAGGTGTTGATCCGTTTTGGGACTGAGAAACTGATAAGGACTAGCTAGGATTAAGAAAATGTTTATGGGTTGATTTTAGGGTTTTGTTAAAGTGACTAAATTAATTTTTTCCCTCCTTGTGATCTGATATATTGAGGCTTATTAACCTTGCAAATTTATGGTTATAGGGTATAAGATGGCCAGCAGGAAAAATTGAAGAAATAATCATGGAGGTACTTGTTCTCCCCATGACGAAGAGGCTACGTATGTAAGCCTATTGGAAAGGATGACAAATTTTGTGGAGTCAGTGGAATAGTATCATATGGCTCCGATTACTACACTGAAGCTGATTCCAACAATGTATGAGAGGTTTAAAGCAAAGAAGGTGCCTAAATTTTTGGGAGAAATGAATCCGATGAAGGAGGAGAATTGGATTAGGAGAATGAAGAAAATATTTACAATTATCCAATGTTCTGACAGTGAAAAGGTTACTTTTGTAACTTATAAACTAGAAGAAGCCGATGATTGGTGGCTAGCGAAGAAAAGAACAATGGGTTTGTTTGATGAGGAGATTTTTTGGGAAGCATTTGAGGAAGCTTTTTGGGAAAAGTATATTTCCTCTGGTCTTCAAGATTGGAGGGAAAGATCTTTTATGGAGCTTAGGCAAGGGAGCCTCACTATAGCGGAGTATGTTGCGAGGTTCATTGAGTTATCTTGTTATGCATTTTTTTTTTGGGAGGACGAATCGACAATGACTAAGAAGTTCCTGTAATGGTTAAAGGACGATATTAGGAGTTTGTTAGTGACTCCGAATTTTCAGACTTATGTTGGGATCCTAGATAAGGCTCTGATACTTGAGAAAGATCTTGAGATTCAGAAGTCTTCCGGAAAAAGGGTGGCCAGTCAAATGATTTATGGCTTAGAATCAAATGTGGAGCCTTCAGGACTGTTTAAGAAAGCAAGAACAGTGGACAATGAGAAGAGTGTCACTCAAGTTCAATCAATGGCTGGTTCTCAGGCATTAGTCGCCGGCTGTGCTTTCTATGAAAAAGCATACAAGTTACCCCTACCGCAAGGCGATGTGAGCTTGTTTTAGATGTGGACAATAGGGCCACTAGGTTAAAGACTATCCATATCCTCAGAGGTTAGAAGCATAGGAGTCCACTGTCCAAGTTGAAGTACCTCAAGGGGTGGATGAAGGTAATCTCTTGACGATAGAATTTTTATTTCTGTTTTGGGATTTATGTGTTCTTTTGTGTTTCCCTATGAGTTTCATGACATGTCCCCATCATCCTGAAGATTCTCGACTAAATGATAAATATATCTCTGCATTCCTTTTGTGAATTTTATGAATTGTGAATAACTGATGACCGAATGTTTGATTGGGAAAGTGATAGGTTATGTGTTGTTGAAGGAAAGAATGTCTGATTTGTTTGGTTTGTGTGGAAAATAAGTGAGGTTGATAATCTGGTGGCAATCTTTGAGGTGATGTGGATCCCTTTAGAAATTGAAACGATGCTCGAGGGTATTTGAGAAATTGTTGGATTACTTTAGAGATAATTCTGATATGATAATCTTAAGGATTAAAGTAATTATGTCATGACGAAAATGTACCCTTAGGATATTCTGAGCGGATTAATCTATTTAAGGATTATGTTTTCTGTATCGCTTGTGGATCAAAACTCTTGGGATAAGTAGGAGAGGAACTTCAATTTAGGATTGCTTTTATGTTAGCCGAAATTTTCCATTAGGTGTCTGGATTTGAGGATTGTGAGTATTGCTTCGGTGGTTAATTTCAGCTAGTAAATTAAGGATCAAAATGGTTACATTATAATGGAAGCTGACCTTAAGAATTGTAAATGAAATTCTGTATCAGGAAGGAAAAGTACGGGTAGGCTCAACTACTTGGAAAATAAAAATGCCACATTCCTAAGTTGGGAAGTGGAGTTGTGTCTGGAATGATGGGATTATGAAGTTTCGAGATGAGAAAACTCTTATGAATTTCGTATTAGAATAACCCACTAATCATGATTATGGAAGACATGTTCAGGTGTAACTGAATTGGCTTAGCAATATACCAACAAGATCTAAAATTGCTCAGTGTGGAAGTTTTGAAATCTAGAAGCTGCTAAGTATATAGGTATTGAATTGGGCGATGAATTCGAAACCACATTGAACTCGTTATAACTGTGTAAATTATAGTTTCTGATCTTGCTACTATTTGAGAGTTTGTGGGAGTTGTTTCCTAGGTATGGGACCTTAAGGTTTTGAGGTTGTAACTTGAGATTCTCGATAACGATTTGAAATTGTATTAAACCTACGGTGACTGTTATAGTCAAAACTTCTTATTCTGTGGTATGGGTATCTTAGAATCAGCCTTGATCAAGACTACTGCATAAGATGGATGTTCAGAAGGGATTATGTGCCTTATAGAAACGTCACCTTGGGGACATACCAATGAAGTGAAAAAGATATAAGGTATCCCACTCTTCAAGTTTAATCGTAAGTTGAAGTTATGTTGGGATTTTGACTGAACTTGGTAAAGGAATTATAATGATAGGCTATGATAGTGAAGGTAGACTGAAATTGAACAATTCGAAACTAAATGACTGATCAAAATGGCACAGCGGAAGAGTGATGAACGTGTCTATGTATTAAGGTCTAAGGTGATGTTTAGAGAAAATGCTCAATCTTGAGACTTGGCATGAAATGAAATGAAATGTTCTACTTGTGTAAGATTTGGAACTAAGCTAGAAAAATGGCTAATGAAATAGATTTGTCTTCGAACTTAGTGGATTTGGATCCTAATATGACATGTCAAATGATAAGGATGCGAACAATTTGGAGTATTAAGGTTTTCTAGGATAACCAACCCAATTTAGAAATGAATTGGAGACAATAAGAAAGTTCCTTGATTTTGAAAATTTAAGGATCGTCAAATTTCAAGGACAAAATTCCTATAAATGGGGGAGTGTGTGATCACCTGAACATCCAGAATATGATAATTAGGAGAAAGATGGGCTCCGTGGGGCACCAGTTCCAAAAATATGATAAAAATGAATAATTCACTTAAAATAAGTGAATTAGCGTCAAGGGGTATGAGAGGAATCGAATCGAAAAGCCCAAAGATTCGAAATTGGTAAATCGAAAATCAAAATTGTAAATCGAGAAAAGTTAATTCGTACATAAGATTTCGGGCTTTAAATTATGATAATCATGCCATATTAAGGTTATATAATCAAAATTAAGGTCCATGGATGCGAAGAATTAGGTTGAAAATGTCAAAATGGGTCCCAGATGGTGAAAATACAAAGTAGGCTTGCTGCAAGCTTGACGCGGGCCTGACCCGCGCCCAAGTAGCGCCCGAGCACAAACTAGTGTGAAAAATAGAATGCACCACTCAAAGTGGCGCTCGAGGCACCATCCGAGCGGATTCGGCAGAATCGGGTGCTCAAGCGAGCCAATTTCTTTTGTACATGGCCCCTACTTGGAGCTCGAGCGGTGCTCGAGCACCAGTCACGAGATAGTTCACATGTGTTCTTTCCCTTCGTTTTAAAAAGGGGAAGTTAGGAATTTAGGGAGGTAGAACGCAAGACGAGCAGCAGAACGAGAGGGAGAGAAGAGAGGAAGGAGAGGAAAATGTAAG
>JAOVVI020018716.1:0-10290 GCA_028571085.2 Nepenthes alata
CTACATTTTTCTTAACCCATACTCATGGGTTTCAAGATTCTAATGTTCACCGTGGATATCGACACAAAATACCCAACAAAAATACATAAAACAACGAAAGAGAACGATAAGTGGGTATGAGAATACTTGCCTCGATGCCTGCTTTCACTTTTATACCTGGCACTCGGACGGATCTGGACTCCCGGGCTTGATCTCCCTCATTCTCTCTCTAAAATTGGTGCTCTCTCTCTCCTCAAACCCTCGGTTGATCTGAAATGAGGAGAGAGTGAAGCTCGTGCGTATTTATACTACGCGTGCCGCTCTAGCGACGATCGAGCGGGAAGCGAGCGGCCCTGCTACCGGTTTTTTTGCTTGATAGGAGGGCTCGAGTGCCCGGAGGGTGCCAGTCTGAGACACGGCAAGCCAGCAGCAAGCCTACGTCGCGTTTTCACCGTTTGGGACCCGTTTTGACCATTCTAACCCAATCTTTCACATCCTTGGGCTTTTTCCTTGATTATATATTCTTAATAAGTCATGATTATCATACTTTAAAACCTGAAATCATGTTTACAAAGTTACATATCTCAGTTTATAGTTTTCATTCTCGATTTACCGATTTTAGCTCTTTGAGCTGTTTAGTCGATTCCTCTCATACCTTTTGACCATGATACAGCCATAGTACCTTAATTGTCTTCTAATTTTCATTTCCTTAACTCGGAACCTCACAAACTAGTCCCTAAGTAAATGAAGAAAGTGAACCACTTCGTTGGCCGTCTGCAATGAAGTACCAGAGTAAGTAGATTAGACTACTTACTCCCACCTAACGTCTGAGAAGAAAACCTTCTGGTGGAGGAATATGAAGAGAGAGATCATGGCTTATGTGGAGAGATGCCTGGTATGTCAGTAGTTGAAGGCTAAGAGGAGGAAGCCTTCTAGATTATTACAGCCGATGCCAACTCCGAGCTGAAAATAGGAGGACATTGCCATGGATTTTGTATCAGGTTTACCAAGGATTCCTAGGAATCACGACACCATTTGGGTTATAGATGATCGGCTGACAAAGTCATCCCACTTCTTGGTAATCAAGATGACGTATTCACGTGATAGATTGGCTCAACTGTATGTGAACAAAATCGTGAGACTACATGGAATTCTTGCCTCCATTGTATATAATAGAGACCCCTGTTTTGTCTCAAGGTTTTGAAAAGTTTGCATAAGGAAATGGGGACTGAATTAAATTTTAGTACTACTTCTCATCCTCAAACAGATGGCCAGTCTGAGCGTACTATCCAGATCCTTGAGGATATGTTGAGGGCTTCTATATTAGAAATGAAATGAACTTAGGATACCTACCTAGCGCTGGCAGAGTTTACTTATAATAACAGTTACCATGCTAGTATTGGTATGGCACCTTTTGAGGCTCTGTATGGAAGAAAGTGCAGGTCGTCAATTCACTGGGAGGAGACCAGAGATAAAAGGATTTGGGGTCCTGAGATCATAAAAGAAACGACTGAGAAAATCAAACTGATCCATGGAAATTTAAAGGTTGCTTAGAGCAGACAGAAAAGTTATGCGGATAGGAGGAAAGAATTAAGCTTTGAGGTAGGAGATTTCATCTTTCTGAAGGTCTCACCATCCAAAGGAATGTCACGGTTCGGAATGAAAGAAAAATTGAAGCCACGATTTGTTGGCCCTTTTGAGATCTTAGAAAAGATCGAAGAAGTGGCATACAAATTAGCACTACCACCGAGTTTGACAGAAGTGTATGACATATTCCATGTATTTATACTCCGGAAGTATGTTTATGACCCTACTCACGTGATTGAACTCAAACCCTTAGAAATCAACAAGGACCTATCCTATGTCGAGAAGATACAACAAATTCTCGACCGAAAGGAGCAAAGGCTGCGTACGAAGATGGTTCCTCTAGTAAATGTGCTACGGAGGAATCACTCACCTAAAGAAGCTACCTGGGAGCGAGGAGAAGAAATTCGAAGCAAGTATCCTCACTTGTTTGTTTAAGGTATGTACCCCCATCCAAATTTTGAGGACAAAATTTTTTTTATTAGGGGAGAATTGTGAGGTCCCAACTTCAAAAGAAAACATAAAATGGGGATAAAGTATTAGGACCCCAGAAAATTAGAGTGGCTTAAGGCAAGACTGCTTGAAGTCCGGAATAGGTAAGGTTGACTAGAATAGGTAAGGTTGACCAGCTTTAGTATATTGACCGGCTTGAGTAAGGGTTGACTGAAAAATGTGTACAACTTCAGCATTTTTTTATTTTGGCTAAGTGAACACTACTCCGGTCTACTTCCCACACGAAAGTGACCCTAAGTTCCAATAAATTTTTCCTCACGACCGTGGGAGAACAAAATTTGTTAGTAGAGTTGTGTCACAACAAACTTCAGGCTTTCCTTTTGGCAACACCTTTGTCATCATGTCCAACCCATTTTCTTTTGTTTAGACTTTTTCAAGTGACAGCAATCTCACATTAGTAACATCTCTCACCCAATGATATTGAATATCAATATGTTTCAACCTTGAGTGCAATAAGGAATTTCTACAGATGTGTATAGTACTTTGGTTATCACAAAGTACCACATACTTCTCCTATTTCAAGCGTAGTTCTTGGATGAACTTTTTCATCCACAATACCTCTTTGCTTGCTTCTGTCACTGCAATAAATTTGACCTTAGTGGTCAAGAGAGCAACGTACTTTTGCAGCTTTGATTGCCAAGAGACGGCACCTCTTGCAAACTTGACTAGATACCCCAATGTGGATTTCCTGGAGTCAACATCACCTACCATATCAGTATTGGTATATCCAACCAATAGAGGTTTGTCACTTCCAAAATACAATCTCATTTTGCAAGTTCCTTTGAGATATTTCAATATCCACTTCACTGCTACCAATATACTTTTCGGAAGGAACTGACTAACAGTGCTGACGATATGTGCAATGTCCGTTCTCGTAGACATCATAGCATACATTAAGCTCCATACGACCAAAGAGTAGGACACGCTTCTCATATTGGCCTTTTTAATATCCGAGGTCGGACACTATTGACTACTCAATCTGAAATGACTTGCCAGCGGAGTGCTTACTGATTTTAACTTATCTATCTTGAAACGTTGGAGCACTTTTTCAATATAGATCTACTGGGACAACCACAATTTTCTTTCCTTGCGGTCGTGAGATATTCTAATTCCTAGAATTTATCTCATCTTTCATGACAAAAGACTACTCAAGTTGCTACTTCAGCTATAAAATTTGAGCACTGTTTTGCTCAACGACCAGCATATCGTCTACATAGAGTAGGAGAATGATGAAGTCATCCACAGAGAATCTCTGTACAAAGACACAATAGTTCAAAGTAGTATTTCGGTGTTCTTGACCGACCATGACAGATTTAAACTTTTTGTACTACTGTCATGGAGCCTACTTCAACCCATACAGGCTTTTCCTCAAATGACATACCAATAGTTCTTTTTCCTTGACCTTAAATCCCTCCGACTATTCCATATAGATTTCTTCTTCAAGGTCACCATAGAGGAATGCCCTCCGAACATCTAACTGCTCCATCTCAAAATTTAGGACAACAGCTACATCGAGCACAACCCGTATAGAGAACATCTTCACTATTTGGGCAAAAATTTTATCAAACTTAACTCATTTACGTTGGTTGTAGCCTTTCACAACTAGTCGTGTCTTGTATCTTGGTTTCAAAACTCTCTTCCCCTTAAGAAGACCCTCTTATTTTTCAAAACTCTCTTCCCCTCAGGAAATTCAACCAGCTTGAATGTGTGATTTTCATGCAGTGAATTCATTTCATCGTGCAAGGCTTCCAACTATTCTACCTTGTACTCATCTGTCATTACCTCCTCAAAACTTTCAAACTCTCATCCATCAGTAAGTAAACTATACTCACTGGCCGACATGGGAATAGATAGTCTTCAATCCCTTGGGGATCATCAGGCAGCAAACTCTTCGGCTAGATGATGAGTTACGTCATCCTTGTCTTCATTAGGCACCGTAAATTTGATAGATTGTAGGAAAGATATCAGAATTGGATGTGTGAGGTCCCAACTTCAAAAGAAAACTTAAAATAGGGATAAAGTATTAGGACCCCAAAAAATCAGAGTGCCTTAAGGCCGGACTGCTTGAACTCCAAAATAGGTAAGGTTGACTGGCTTTAGAATATTGACCGGCTTGAATAAGGGTTGACCGAAAAATGTGATGTTAACCGGATGTTGACAAGCGTCAAAATGTATGCCAACCCAAAGAATTGACCGGAATAGATTAAGAACAACTAAAAACAAGAACCAACTTTACTAATTAGTTAGAAACCAACTAGGCCCTAACTAAATGAAGAAGGTGAAGCAACTCGTTGGCCGTCTGTAATGAAGTACCAGAGTAAGTAGCTTAGACTACTTACTCCCACCTAACGTCTGAGAAGAAGTACGATGTGGATAGCTTACCCCCACTTGCTCCACATAACCCCTCCTCTATATATACCCAACTTCAATCAAGAAAACGGGTACGAGCAACTAGCAAGAAGAACAATAAGGAGTAGAGAATGAGAGAAAGTTTTCAGTCTGTAAGGGTGGGCAAACGACCGTCAGGTAAGTGTACCCCCCTGTTTTAAGTTCATGATTTAATATTCTATTTTTTTAACTTTAGAATATTGCAAGTGTACTTCTGACGATCATTCTTTTAAGTTCGTTGCAAGTGTGCCCAGTTTTAAAAAGCTCATGCTTTGCAAATATACTTTCAAAGTTTCATCTTTAGAAACTGTCAGTTTTCCCTTTTGATTTTGGTTAAATGTATGTCGTTTTAATTACTATTTCATACATTATGTTCTTGTTCAAATGCATGCTTTCTGCCATCTACTAAACTCATGCTTTAAACTGAAGTACATGAAAAAAAAAAAATAGACCGGCTTGTATGACACGTGCATTACCCAAATCTGAAACCAGCCTTATATTATAATTTCAAATCGGCTTAAGTAAATATCAAAACCAGCCTTGCACGTTAATTTGAAACCAGCCTGGCATATTAATTTGAAACCGGCCAAGAATAATTGGAATTGGTCTTGTATTATGATTTGAAACTGGCATATGTACTGAAACTTTGAAACCGGCTTGTGATGAACAAAGAAAATGTGAATCGGCATTATGATAAGACAAATAAATTCAGATTTTAACCTTTGGGAGACAAGGTACTCCGGCATGCCATATGACCTTATGGTGATAATCGAGGATAACGTAAGTGAGAGCCGTCCTCGGGGCTTTGTACAAGGAGGTATTGATAGCCATCCTTAGGGCTTTGTACAAGGAGGTAGTGGAAGCCGTCCTCGGGGATTTGTACAAGGAGGTAGTGGAAGCTGTCCTTGGGTCTTTGTACAACGAGGTATTGTCATGATTGTGAGGAGATGTGCACAATCTGTCCTCGATTAAAGCCCCTTCTGTTAAGCAATAAATAAAAGAAGTTATATTGTGACCGGCCTTGTTTTATGCTCAGTTATTATCTGTTTCGACTTTCTGATTAGCTTTTGTTTGGCAAAAATACTACCGTGTGATATATATATATATATATATATATGATGCATGATTTCCTACATTTTACCATTCTAAGTGTTCTGTATGATTCCGGCCAAATGATATTCTGTATATGTATCTATAACTATTGACAGCACGAACGTTTTATGGAAAATCTGCATGTACCTTGTTGAGCTCCAGCTCACTATTTTTTTTATTTTTCCCCCGTCAGATGGAAATTTAGAACTTGTGCTTGACGAGACGGTCAAGCACCTTTTGGACGATCTCCTCGAAGAATTAATTAGTGTAATAATTTGTTAAACTTCATAAACTTTTGTGTTCGGACTTTCATGGCTATATGTGTGAACTTTTATGGGAATGAATGTAAATGCTTCCGTTGGAAATAGATTGACTTTCACTTTGTGTATGAGTCCTAAACGGCATCTATGATCTTGTGATTTGGAACCGGACCTGGCCACCGAAACTTGGTGTCAGTTCCGGTAGATCGATGGTGGATTGCAAAAAAAAAATCCGTTCTATCACAGTTTTTGTGATATCTGCTTTACTGTATTTTGATTTCCTGATCTATGCTTTCCCATGTCTTCTTGTACATTTCTATTCTTTAAATATATTCATAGTTTTGCTTATCTATACTTACATTCTGCATGAAAGAATTTTATTTGCATATTTTGGTACCTTGCTAGATTTTGACTCACTATTTTATTTTTTTTTCTTTCAGATAAAGCTATAGAGATGATACCGGATGACTTGAAGTATTTAGAGCTTAGCAAGGAGCTAGATGGAGTCTTGGAGAACTTAAAGACTTGGGATTTTGATTGTGTTAATGTAAATAATTAATGCAATGGATGGAACTTGTATGACTCGTAGTTATACCATGTTATATATTATGCTGTAAAAGAGTTTATACTTCCGCAGGTTTATACTTTAGATATAGTTGCTTTCGCTATTTCTGTTTTGGATATGTACAGGTCCTAGCAGGCATTTCTATTCTGGACTTCAGTGTAGTGGATAAGAATGTTGAATGTAAAGTCGTAGGGATTGATATAGTGCCTGATAATCTTGTGTCTATGATGGAAATATGTGTTGATGGATATTATTTTGTATATTTGCTGGTGTTATTCAGGTTAATTGTATCAAATAGCCCAATTTTAGAGGAAACTCTGTCCGTTTTTTCTTAGAACCTTAAGTTGTCTTTTGGGCTTTAGTTTTAGATTTGTATTGACAGAACTATTTCGAGGACAAAAAAAACCCATTCCGTCATACGTTTGGAGCTTTTGAGTAACTAATTGCCTTCTAATAACATTCCTTAGTCCTTGCTAAAACTTTTTTGCCTTCCTTAATTCATCCTCCACAAAGTATGTTGCATATTGGGATAGTTCAGTAAATTTTGTATCATACTCGACTACAGTTTAGTTTCCCTGTCTAAGCCACATAAATTCTTGCTCTTTTTGATCTTGGAGACTTGATGGAAAATACTTTTCCATAAAAATCTCTTCAAACATCCCCCAAGTAATCTCTTTATCAGGCACACCTAATGTAATGGAACAGATCCTAGTTCTCATAGGACCCTCCGTCAAACATATTCATAATAGAATCGATAAATTTAAATAATTTAACTTATACAAAAATTTTGATAGAGTCTCCTCTGTGACTAGACAGAAACAAAAAATATAACCTACTTATTTTCACATGTACAGAGTATACTCATTAGTCAAACCTCAAACTTATGACCATAATGCAAAAGCAAAACTAGTACAAGCACACACCTATCCAAAATACTACAATTCTCTTACGACACACATTCACAGGATCTCAAATACCATTAATGGCTTTAGATCAACTATCTTATTTACCATATCCGAATTCAGATGAGAGATATCATCTAGGACCTGTACAAAACCAGAAAACATATAGCGAAAGTGACAATATCGAAGATATAATTTGCGGAAGCATAAATACAGTTTTAACAGCTTACATAACATATTATAATTATTTTTACATAATTTTCTTTACAAAACTCTATGAAACATGTAGAACTATCAGATTTTTCACAATTCTTCAAGGTAATCTTCGAGGCTTCACCAAGGCTCCAGAACCTTCCTTGCTGATCTCTAGCTATGCCTGATCATCCGGTATCATCTCTATAGCCTTGTCTAGATGGGAAAATAAAATAGCGAGCCAAAACCCAACAAGGTACTAAAACATGCAGAATATAATGATCTCATACAGAAAATGCAGATGGTTCTACAAATTGTCAAAGAATAGGAACATATACAAAAAGCATGAGAAAAGCATGACTCAACATGAACAGGTCTAAAAAATTATTATTTATGCTTTCATGCAGAACATAAGTGCAGATGATTAGAAACATGTACAATTATCATGAGGAAAGCACAGTTTCCATATAAACAAGTCTCAAAAATCATAAATTATGCTTTAAGGCTATAAGAAAAATATGTTAGGGTAGAAAACCACATTAATATCAGATCAGAAAAATAGAAGCAGTTCATAGAAATAAGAATAAAGTATGATTCTACTTAAATATACATCAGGATTCATAAAACAATTCCAAATCTCACTTGTTTTCCTCAGATACTCTAGTTTAATATCCTAGGGACCCAACTAGTGTACCCTACTAGCTGAGAGGGTGAATAATCGGGGATAGATTGTGCTTTTGCCACACAATCCAAGGCAAGAAACTGTGACAACAATAGAGACCAATTATATTTTTGGGCACACAAATCAAAGCCAACAGAGGATTTCTGACCTCCAGAGTCAGTTTCAAAAATGCTCCAAGGAAGGACAGATCACGTATAACTCCATAGACGGAGCTATCCCCGAATACTACCGTAATATCATAAGGCATGCCGGAGAACCTCATATGACTGTATATCAATCCTGGGTCCTAATTGACAGAATCAAAAATAGTTTTCTTCTCATTTTCTTAACTTATAACTCATCAAATTTCCAAAATCAGTTAGGATTTCACCATCAATCCTTCAGAATGCTTCAGAAATCCATAGAAACTTAATAGTACGGTTTACTATAAATTATTCAGATGTAATTCGTAATATGGGTAGTATTCTTTTACAAAACAACTTTTACATATCAGAATTTATGGATTTAAAGCACTAAATCTTTGATTTTCATATCTAGGGTTTCAATCAAGCTTTCAGACATAAACCAAGTACCAAATACATGATTTCTCATGAAATCAAAGCTATATATTGTCACACATGCAGATAAACATAAAATCTGTCTAAACAATTTATAGAAATAGGCATTATTTATTCTGAGCATTGAGAAACAAGGTTTTAGAGCATAAATACAATTTTAGAGATATTAAAACACTCTAAAAATAGTAAATAAAGTTTGAAGTACACTTGCCTGAGCTTGATCTACTATTATTTTTACTCGGATCGGATGGTTTTTTCCCTTTCTTCACTTTTTCCTCTCCTTCCTCTTCTCTTCCTCTGTTCTGCTTTGCGGTTCTGTCGGCTTCCCTCATCTCTCCCCAAAATCCCTTTTATAAAACAAAAGAAAGAGGGATCATGACTTCCGACTTATGGACTATGACTCCCAACAGCAAGTGAAACTTTATGACTTCCAACTTTCTAACTATGATAGATGGCCATCGAACGATATGAATTGAGAACCGAGTTTCCATTAAACTTGCTGTTAAAATTGGATGAAGGATATTAGAGTGACATTCGAGGATTGTCCCTAGGCCACGGGGAAATTTCTGGTGGCACAAGACTTATTGACTACGACCCCGTATGCTGGGTAAAAGGCATTACCGCCCGCCTCTGGGAGTATAATAGGAGGATACAACTTTAGGTTGTGGGGTAGCACACAACCCTTCCTCAATGTTGTCCGCTCCCATCCGGTCCCTAAAGATGATAAGAATTTTGAATGTTTTTTTAAATTTTTCGAAGACAAGATAATAAGAATAATAAGAAAATTCTAAACTAAAGAAGAAACGATATGGTAATTTTTGTATGCTAAGTTATGTTATGAAACTCTATTTTGATCCGATTATATATATGTTTATGTTTTTTTGCATGTGAGTATCTTGCTAGGCTTTGTAGCTCACTCTTTCTATTTTCAGATGATGAGTAGAAATTTGGAGGACAAGAAATGAAAGTAAGGCTAGCGAGCAAGGATGAGTAGCTTACTGGAATCAAGTATCATGGCAAGAATGGGCTTGATGTACTCTCTTTTGATTATTTTGGAAAGCATTTTGTACAATACTACCACTATGAATGATTAATGAATTTAGTATGCTTCCGTACGAGGTTATGGTTTGAGTAATGTTTGATTCCTATTGGCATCTCAGCTTATTTCGAGACCTTTGTGTCCGACCGTCCTCTTCATTGGCAGGTCATGTAAGAGCCTAGAACTTGGTGAAAACTCAAGAAGTTCGGCCTTAAGAGATCCTGTGTACAAATGAAAGATTTATACATTTAAAAGAAAAGAAAAATTTTCAAGTCCACCCTTTTTAACTAGAGGGTGTGTTCGGTTTCGGTCGATGGATGGCCACGTACGGTTGAATGTGTCCGGTCCATCACAATAACTTGAGGGAAATTTGATAAATATGATCTCCCAGATGGAGATATATATGAAAAGAATCTGATCTGATCTTCCAGATTGAGATATCTATGAAAAGAATCTAATATGATCTCCCAAATGGAGATATCTATGAAAAGAATCTGATAGAATTTCTCTCAAAAGGAATAAGTAATCCTGAAACTA
>JAOVVI020018718.1:0-10289 GCA_028571085.2 Nepenthes alata
CAAAAGATGAGCTTTTTACAAACTATGAAGTAAGACCGATTTCTGCTTTCTGAAATATGAGCGCATTGATTTCTAATTTTCGAAAACCGTTTATATTTTCTAACATTTTCGTATACGTCTGCATCATGTTTCTGTTATGAATCACTTCCGTATGGCATTATTATAACTTTATGTGCAATAGTATCTGTTTTGTCGAGTTATGTTCCGCATACATGTTTTACTATATATCTGCATGTACCTTGCTGGGCCTCAGCTCACGTTTTTCTGTTTTTCCCCCATCCAAATAAGACTTTAGAATTGTGCCTGACAAGTAGTAACTAAAGCTTCGTCTAAGAGATTCTAAGGATTCCGAAGCATACATTGGGAGTTACCACGGAAGTAGCAGTTGATGTAATGATATAATTAGAATAGATGTATTTTTGAAATTGGAACCTTGTGCTTATGTGCGCATGAATGAATTTTATGGGAATAAGTTTGAATGCTTCAACAGGTTATTAAATTGACATGTCCTAGATGGCATCTGTGATCCTGTGTTATGAATGACGGAATCAAAAAAAAAAAATATTCGTTCCGTCACAGAGCAAGAATGGAAAAAGTTCAAAGCGAGAGAGAGAGAAAGAGAGAGAGAGAGAGAGAGAGAATGAGATGGGTGGAGAGGCAATGCTGGCCAAGTGAGAAAGAGTGATTCCAATGCAAGAGAGGAAGAAAAAAGACGGAATGCAGGGTGCATGAGATAGCAGGTGATGCTACAACGGGCAAATGAGATGTAGAGAGTAATTCCATTGCAAGAGGGAAAAGAGCGAAGATGGGAGAGAGAACACATGAGATGAACAAAAAGTCAGCACTGCCAAAGGGGAGGGAACTACCAGAGGAGGAAGTGAGACGGTTGTTACTACTTATTTGAAATATTCTTTTTATTCAGTCAAAATTTTTACTGTACTGGTATGTCAAAACTTATAAATTTCTGGCAAGTTCTTCAATCTCCAGTTGGATATCGCCCTTGTTTCTGTGATGTCACACAACAGGTTTAAGAAACTACCCACTTGTCACAACCCCCAAGAAAGAGCACCAAATTGTGAATTTCAGCCTATTTAAGTGGCACTAAATGATTCACAAATATGTTTTGCAAGAACAAAATTCCAGGAACCAAATACAACTTATGTTTGAAATGACAACATTAAAATTGGAAACACACGATGTAATAAAGTTTTAGTATCTACAGAAGATTTATAGTGTATAATCCACCAAAAAAATCTAAAAGGATTATCCTGGTTTCCAATGCATGAAGTTACAAAAGGATACATTAGATACAAATTTAAATAAACTGTATTAGCATTACTCTTTATTAATCAAATTATCCCTATTTTATAGTTGACTTCTCTCAACTTTGGAAGGCTAATATACAAAGAAAATAACTAGTTCTTACTCTTACTACAGAATATTTTGGGTTATTCTAAAATGGAATATGGGCACCTTCTCGGGAACACATAATTGATTTGCCCTTGCATTGGTTTATAAGAGGAAATATAGCATAGATCCAGTTTGTGGTTCCAACTCAACTGGCACTGCATTTACCATAGCACCGTGTTGAGGACCTGGCCCCTTGAAGGAGCAACCAAATTTCAACCAGACGAGGGAAAATAATTTATGGCAGATGAGTCCTTTTGTGATGAGAGCCTAGCCCAAATCTATTAAATATCATTTTTTTGGTGTATTTATGTAAGGTAAAAGCATCAATTAACCTTCATTAATGGCAATTCAGAAATTAAGTGTCATTAAGATTTCTTAGACTATATAAGTTAATGCATAGGCTCAATAGGTCATCTTTGGATGCAATTGTCTAAAAGAATACTCTGGTGGCTATGAGTGATAAGGACTCTTAAGAGTATTACCTTCGGCATTCATATTTTCCCCATGGGGGATTTTGGGCCAATTGGGAAATTTATTGCCAAATATTCGATTTCTAATTTGGTAGTCAATTCTATGATTCACCTTCAAATGTTTGGTTAGTATTCTTCTTAGTCAACATCTTCATATTATCCATTGGTGGTATATATCTAGTGTTTGTATTGTATTTTGTTGTATTTCATTATATTCATATTGTTACATGAGAAAATATTATGTGAAAATGGGCAAAATATCAAAGCCAGGGGTTGGATTCTTATCAATTAGTGCTCTCCTTAAGAGATTACTGATGGTGGTTACCACTTTTACGAAGCAAAAGCCTTCATAACATCAGATTAGCAGCGTAGAGAAATTTTTTGTGCAAGGATGTCAGATAGTCCACATGCCATATTGCCAGGACCTTGTCATATCATCTTGTTTTGCTGTCTTGCAGGATCATCTTGTCAGGTCATCTTGACAAATTGTCTTGTCAAATCGTCTTGTCATACCTTGCTGCATGGATCTGAGTTGGCAGAGCCACGTTGTTAGATGATTTGCCATGTGCCCAAACAGTCAAAAATTTGAGTTGCTACACTTGGTTTGAAATAAGTGAGATGGCGTGTGAGCATATTGTGTTGTGTTGGCCAGGCACACTTGTCAAAGTTGACTAGTTTTGTTCATGTATTTTTCCATTGGAATTAAAGTACAGGATTGGGTAGCAATCCACACACTGATTTATCAAAATGAGAAGCATAGCAAAGCTCACCAAAATGATGGAAGGAATAATGATGTCAATCATGCAACTACCCACTACAATCACGGATGAAATGAGCACAAAAGTAATGTTGGATAGGAAAGGATTGAACTGAATTGGCTGAGGGTTGCCTTGATAACACAAACCATCAACAAACTCATGGCAAACAGTAAGAAATCAGCGAGTTTCAACATGGAGAAGATCAACAAATTAGCGTGAGATAGAAGGCATTGTGATGATCTAAAGGGTCTCAAATTAGAAGACCAGGACAAACTTCAAAGACATTCTCAAAGAGAACATGGTGAGGATATTGAAAGGTGGGCCCACATGAGAGGTCCATCAAGAGCTTCTCGACTACAAGAAGAGTACCGCGTGGGTAATGAGATTGATCAAGTGAGAATGCCTACAATAAGGACCATTTTCAAGGGGGTAAGGAACTCGACTACATTGACTACCCTACGAGGCAAACTACACAAATGAAAGCAAATATGATAATGAGGGAAGAGGCATGGGTACCATGACAAGGGCCTAAAGAAACCAAAGATGAACTTTCCTCATTTCAAAGAAGGTCCCCCCATGAGTGGCTCGACAAGGCGGAGCACTATTTGTTCATGGAGTTGCTTGAGACAATATGGTGGCCACTGCTAGCTTCTATCTAGACAGCAAAGTGAGCAACTAGTGGAGATGGATCAAAGCTCAATACGCTGAGGAAAGACAATTAGGGATGCAAGCATTTGAATGCGAATTCTTAGCTCAATTGGGGCCATCACTCATAGTTAATCATCACGGGCAACTTGCAAAGTTACGTCAAGAAGGTAGAGTTCAAGGTTACATTGAGTTTAGGTGACTTCAATCAAGGGGTGGACGGAAGGGTCATTACTTGATACCTTCATTGAAGGACTTCAGCCATGGAGTCATCAAAGGATATGAGGATGTCAAAGATACTAAATGAAAACATGATGGATGAAATTCTAGATGGGAGCTACTATGTCGAAAGGGGGACCACGAAGGAGGATCTAATAGCTGGAACCATTCAGAACAAGGCACCTTGGACTGGAAAGGAAGTTAGGGAAGATAGACCCAAAAGAGACTCAGGGAAAAAGAAGCTGTCTCGTGAAGAGGTACAATAAATGATAAAGGGGGCTTTATTTTAAACATGGCGACAGATGGGGCGATGGACACTAGTAAATTTGGGCAAGTTTTTGTGCTAGCAAAACCTAATGATGATGAAAAAGAAGAAGCCATGTGGAAGGACTCCAACAAGATAGTGCTATGGTTTCATGACTCCTCCCTTGAGGATAAGGCTTGTCTTGAAGAGAGGGAAAATGATGGGGACCTGGACCCTCGGAGAAGCAACCGAATTTTAGCCAAACGAGGGAAAAGATATGAGTCGATAAGCCTTTCTGTGATGAAGGCCTAGCCCATATTTGTTAGTTTATTTAAGAGTAAAAGTGTCAATTAACCTTCGATAAGGGTAATTGGATAATTAGGTGTTATTAGGATTTCTTAGGCTATATAAGCAAATACATTGGCTCATTAGAAGCATCTTTGGATAGAATTCCATAGAAGGACACTTCGGTGGCCCTTGAGAGCTTGAAATTCATAAGAGTATTATCTTTGACATTTCTATATTTGCTAGGAGATTGCTTGGGCCAAATAGAAGCCAGTGTCCTGATTCTCTTTTTGATATTTGGTTAGTATTATTCTTTATCAACATCCTCATACTATACATTGATGGTATATTATGGTGTTTCTCTAGTTGCATTATATTTTGATATATTTAAATTGTTGGGTGAGGCAAAGTACTGAATCCAGATATTGGGTTCTTATCACTGCATTTTCAAGAAACAATACCTCACCCTCACACTCTCATAGTCATGCCATACAACTTCAATTAATCAGACTATCAGCTTTTTTTATGGTCAATAAAAAGAGCACCATGTTCTAATAAGACTAGAAGAATCCTTAACTTAAGAATCTTCCTTAGGATTGGAATTTTTTTGAAGCCCTGTCTATACTGCTTCATCATGTTGTGAAGCATCTGCAAACCTAGAAATATGCCAAAAAGCAACAAGCAAACATAAGCTGACTATTGAAGGAAGAAAAGTTGCACTATGCAACAGAACTAAAAAATAAGTACCATTTTTGTTAATTATATCGACAAGAATTCCAGGAGACTTTTTTTCAATATTGCATCAAGGATCATAGAAAGATCTCTATTGCTGAAAAATAAAAGTAGATTTACTTGAGAAAGACGAAGTATATACATCTAACAAGCATACAGAAACTGATTTTAGATGAACACTGTTTAAGGTGAAAAATAACACACTGCTATGAAATAGACACCAATGACCAAATAGACATCTGGATTGTCCCACCACGGTCATTGTCACCTGAAGATGCAGTGAGAAGCAGGAATTTCAAGTAGCCTCTAGAGGCATCCTGTAACAGATGTGCAATTAAATCATGGACCAAAAGAAACTGAGTAAGTTGCAAACTAGATACAGAAACATGAATCATAAAAGCAATGTTAGATTGATCAAGGCAATCCAAATAAAAAGAATAACCATGATCCAAATAAAAATGGCAACAAGTCACTCTTATGAGTCTTAAAATGCATCCTGATGCTCATGATAAAAGCCTGGCTAGATAAGCAGGTTGAACGGTCCCTTAAAATCCTACACTAACCTATCAAAAAAACACCCCTAGGCCCTAACATTTCTCAAATTATATAAATGGAAAGAAGAAAATAGAAATATATCACAGTTTCTACATCTCAAGCAATGCTCCCCATCAGTGGATGCATGCGGGTAAGCAGGATACATGGAGGCACGTACATCAGACATCCATAGCATGAATCTGAAAATATCTATGGCTATAAATAATATACTTCTGAAAACACCAAGGTTGGAATTATTACCTTCCGTTTGCATATTCGGCCATCAGCATCAAGCAAGTCATTGAGCTTCTCCAACAAGAATGAATTAGCCAGAAAAACTCATGAGTAATACTTCTACACTTACCCTCTACCCAGTAAACAAACTAAAACATCTTTTTACCTGCTTCAAAATGACCATGGCCAAAACCATCCAATAGTTTCTTGGGCTTGTTGCACAGCAAATGGGATTCGTCAGCTGTCACAGGAGCCTTGTCATCATTCACCAAATTGTTATTAGACTTGTTATTCTTGACAGATTTACATGAATAAGTGTAGAAGGATGAAGTGATGCAAAACAAATCCAAAAAAAAATGAGCCACAAAGGAGAAAGGAAGGGAAATTATTTAGAAAATTACACAAATTATTCAGTAAGATTACACACCTGTTTCTGCATGACCCCTTGTTTTACGGGGCTTGTCAGAAATGCCATTCTCGTTGATTGTACACTTGATTTCCAGTTTCCTTTTGCCACTCTTCCCTCTACAATAATTTTCTATTTGACTCCCAGCTGCATCAATGATATTAGACTTATTCTGAATTTTTCCCTTGGCTTTTGAACCTTTTGAAATTGTTAAGCAGCTTCTTGGAATGCCAAGATTCTGTCGTATTAAGCCCAGCATCAGTCCTACCATATAAATAGCTTTCCATATCATAGTCCAACTTCGAAGCCTTGTGGGGATCCATATTAACCACTGGAAACAGTACTGCATAAACTTGTTCACCGCCTGAAGGAATGCCAGAAGCATTTCCACTAGTTTCCAAAAAGCATGAGTCCTTATCTATTTTCCTTCATTCATATTTCTTTGGTGCCTTGAATTTAGCTACATAGGCTGATTCCAGCAGTCTATCTTCCATACAAAAGCTCTCGGCTTGTAGGAGCTTATCTTTCTTTTTTCCTTTCTTCTTGGTCTTCCTTGATGAAGCGGCAACTCCAATACTCTCACGGCAAAAAAGAGCTTCAGAGGAATTAATTACAGGATCATGCAAAACTTCCAAAGACCGCCCTCCGATTTGGCAATCTGGAACCAGGTTGACGAGTTCTGAATATGGTGAGGTACCAGGATCCAAGTATTTATCAACATTTGAGAATCCTGACTTCTCCACTTCCAGTTGTTAAGGACCCCTACAAAAATCTCCAGCAGCCTTGTCTGAGAAAGAATAAATCTCTAAATCCTTATCAACAGGACAGACATTCAGCGCAGAACTTTTCTGACATATTGCTGGCTCATCCAAATTCTTATCAGTACAACAAAATGGTGCAATTTGAATTTTTTTCCCAGCTATGCCGTTCATTCTATTCACCAACTTCACATACTTCGTATAAAAGTTGGGCTGCAGATTATCACCTAAGTTGGGCTGACCATTGCCATGGAAGAACAAGCTCCCCCTGAGGGAATTACCTTCACAGGATTTTGCCCTGCTTGTTTCCCAAATATGACCTTCTAACAAATCTGACCAGAAGGGACGCAATTAGTTCCATTTGACCCTCTTGAGCTGGTGCATGCCAGAATCTTGTTTTGCTTTCTGCTTCTTTGGCTGCCCTTCACTTTTCTGGATTCTTCATTCAACACTTCTTTTACAGTAGCCCCATTAATTGGCTCAAAATATTTTGACAAATTAGAAATCAATCCCCAATGAGAAGAACGAGCAGATTGACTTAAGGAACTTCTTTTCCTAGTTGCAGCCTTAAGCAGCAAGTCAATGGGTCCATCCAGAAATGGCTTGTTAAATGATTGTTTTTAAGCATTTTCTTGGAGGCTTTCTTCTCTCTGCATTTTGGACATATTTCCTCCTGCAGGGACTCCTCCGCAAAGAAGAGGACTGAATGCCAGAGCATTTTCCTTCACCAGCATCACCTAATTTTGCACAGTGTTCTCCATAATATGAATTACAAGAGACATCAGAAAAGGTGACAGAATTAGCAGCAACATGAAGACTATTCAACACTGGTATATCTGGCACAATCAGACACCTATCATCCACAACGCTGGTGGGTGGGTGTGGCTGCAGAAAGACTGTTTGGTTCATGTCTTTCCTAATGGCATATTTAGAAGCCACAATTGATGACCCTTCATGTGCAGAAATTTCCCCATCAGATAGGACTTTTTTTCACTAAAACAAACTTTGTGCTATTTGAGACATCATGCTTCTGGTCAAAATTTTTCAAATCCTTTTCCAGTGAGAAACAATATTCACACGCAGTATCCCCTTATTGCACAGTCGTGTAAAATTTCCATCTGTGGACACTAAATTCAAGTGCATTTCACCAAGAACTGAATGCAATACTTCACTGCACAATTCAGCCAGCAACCCACAGACTGCATTACTTCTCTGCAATATATCCACCACATCCTGTTCCACAGAATGGTTGCCACCGCATCCACTATAACTAGATTCATCATCCGAGGTCATTAGACCACCCCATGAAGAATTCCTCGAGCCACCTCTTCCCAAGATGGTACATCCTTTGAGGATACTAATTCAGGGCGTGCACTCCTCTAGTTCTTGCACTCAGCTACAAGCGAGCATATTCTACTGAATACAAATTTGATGCCCAACAATTCCTTCAATCCTGGAAGAATTTCATTCACAAATTTTCCAAGTGGCCACTTCATGATTGCCCCAAGTCTCCACACTAAAGCTCATTCCAAAGTATCCTCCTATTTTATAATTGTACAGTCGATTATTCATTTCCAAACCATGTTGCTGCTTGACAGACAACCCACCATTCTGAAAATCCCTCGAACCAACATCCAAACTATAAATTTGCTCCCCATTCCATGACTCACACCCCTTGCCAAAGGAAATTCCCAAACAACTCCTTCCCAGCTTCTGACATTAACAATGTCCGTGAACTTCTCAGAGGTCTGCCCGAACCCATATCAGTTCCGAGATTCCCACCCTAGTTACAACAAGCTCAAGTGCTAATTTGAAAATATGCCTACGGACATTGTCTCACTCGCGCAAAACATAACCCAAATTGTCATTGATCGTTAATTTTCGATAAAACCTAGGGTTAGCCACCACCAATCAACATCTCTAACTTTAAAAGTACTCCCCAAATAGAGGCTAAAGAGGGAACGTACCTACTTGTCCCGAACTCGGGTTATAGAAAGCATTTTTTTCCTGAAATAATCAAAACCCTATATACCTGAAACCAATGCCATATGAATCTGATGCACAATGGGGGAAAAAACTTCGAAAGCAATCAAACAATGACAAGCGTTAACTTTTAGTGAAAAGAATGAAGAACTCCCGATCGTATATTATTTAAATTAGTCATTTAATATTTTACATCTAAACTTTATTATACAAGTTTATCTATGTTTATTGTTTTCCTATACTTAGATGTTGAGTTTTTATTTCAATTTTTACCTTTTAAATATTATATTTAATATCAAAATAACTATAATTATTTACTATTATTATAATAAAGCTTAGCTAATATTTATAATATAACCTATCTATTGTTATCAAAGACTTATATCGATTATCGGAGCAAGAGCTTAAACTACAATGCCATAAAGAAGAAAACTAAGCTAAAATTCTCATACCAAAATTGCGTGAATTACATATGATCATCATTGCTTATATGCATATATAAAATTTGGTGTAAAGTATGTTTTGCATGAATTTAGGTTTGTCACAAGTAAATTTTTGTTATATTATCTCCATTTAATGTATATAATATATTAATCTCTTAGCGTTTATCCATGATATTGCTATTTTTTTCTCTACCTGTGTACCATCATAACTTTTATTTTATTAACTTGTTATAGATCTTATCCTATCCTCTAATTTTTGAAGAAAAAGTATACTTTTTGCTAGTTAGAAGGAGACGATAGAAATAAATAAGTTATTAGATCTATCTTTAGTATTGATAAATTTTACGAATTAAGTTGTTTACTGAGTTTATAATCTTATTTTATTATGCATTGTATATCTTATTATATTTGATGGCAATTTTGATGTTAGCTTAAGTTGTTTGTATCTAGGTATATGATCGAAGTTTAAGCTATTTTGTGTATCAGTGCTTGATCATGACCCGATGAAAGTTTTAATGTTATTGTCCGGTGCTAGATAACAACTTGATAATATCTCTAGCCGTAGGGTTCTAGAGGCAAACCACACATCGGTCATGCAATAACAGCTTAAGCAATCAGTCTTAATGCCTGTTCATACGACGCTCTTGCTACTTGTTTGAGCCAAAGTCTTTTAACAGCCTACATTCTACATTTTTCATCTACTTTGGCCAAAAAATTCTTATTGTTTCTAAAGCCTCAATCCTTGCCCATTTTAAGTAATAGAAAGGAGATATGAATTGAAGAAGACAAAGCTCTCCTTGGGACTTCAATGGTCCAACTTTGATTTTTGAGAAATCTTTTATCTTAGTAAGCAATCTATCATCTATTATTGTTGACGAGAGTTTAGATGACTTAAGATCTTTTATTTATTCTGGGTATTACTTTGACTTACTTGAAAACGTATGAAATTTCAATATATGGCTCATACATACATTTGAAATGTGTTTGTAATTGAAGGAGTTTGAGTAACAAATTATCCGCTCGAAGGAATTAAAAGTATCTGAATAATTGTAAGCATATTAAAGAAAGTTTTAAAGAGTCACATATTCATTAAGAACTAGTTTGGGGATCTAGTTCATCGATTTATAAGTTAGCCACTATCATATATTGGATCCTTAACTTGCATTTA
>JAOVVI020018719.1:0-10289 GCA_028571085.2 Nepenthes alata
AATCCAAGGAGTTCCTTGGTAGGGATCACAAGACGGGAATAAGTCGGCTAGGTTAGCTCGTCGTTACTACCCGGTTTGTAAGTTGATTTTCATAGTATATTCTTCCCTGGCCGTTGAAACCCGGAGGGTTTTTCTCGATAGCCGCGGTTATCGAGTTTTTCTTTCGTCACAAAAAATTATCTCTTTTTACTATTGCTTATTGTCGTATACGCTTTATGCATATTATTGTTCCTGGCATCTAAATATAAATATTTTTTACGTGTATTGAATATTTAATTTTGTACTGCTTCCGTTAATATATCAAGGGGTTGAAACTTTGTTGTGTAATTTAGGATGAAACGTCCTTTTCAGCCACTACTGTTATTGCAGTTGCACAATATCTCCATACATGTTGTAACCATCTCTATCACCTGCCTAGTATTATAGTTTGGCATCCATAAAATTTACTATCATCTATGTTAAGCTTGTTGATGCCTTTATTTTGTTAGGGCCTCGAAGATCATCTTGGAGATATGGACTTCAAAATTGCTGGTACAAGGAAAGGAATTACAGCAATACAGTTGGATATAAAACCTGCTGGAATTCCACTAGATATAATTTGTGAATGCTTAGAGCCTGCTTTTAGAGGTCGTCTTCATATCCTTGACTACATGGAACAGGAGATAAATGCACCACGTAGTCAAGATGATAAAAACTCGCCTCGACTAGGTTTTTTCTCCAAATTCCCTTGTTGGCAACACTTTAATCTGGCATGCTTCATTATGAAAATCATTGGACTAATCCATGTTTACTGTCCTTGTTGCAGCTACCTTGAAGTATAGCAATGATTCTATTCGGCGCTTGATCGGACCTTTAGGTGCACTGAAGAGAAAAATTGAAGAAGAAACAGGTTTTTAGCTTAAAACTGAAGCGTGCTTCTAATAGTTTCTTTTGAAGAGCCTTTTCTGGAACTAACATAGATACGACTTTTCTCTACTTTCTAAGTTATATTGTCATTTTTTTCTCTTTTAGACTACATTCCTATATTCTATTTCCTGCTTTCTACTGTTGAAATTTTTTTTTCTACTTCCCTTTTTTGTGAGATGTCGCTATTCAGGTTCTGATTCCTTAGTCATTGCCTTGAGAATGAGACATAGCTGTCTTGAGTTTTCTTTGCAATTTCCGTCCCCACCTGTTCCTAGTTCAGAGTTGGTTGGACGAACATTACAGATCAATAGGATTGTTATTTGATTAGAGTGCTAGCAGTTCATTAATTTTTTAGTTTTGCAGATTCTCTGTAAAGACATTACTATATACTGTTTTTCAGAATTACTAGTGTGTAGTTCTATAATCTGTCTTCCTTCTTTGCATGGAAGGATATAATGTATATTATGACCCAATATAATAGGGGTTATATTAGTGGAACTTGTTTTTGATTTGAGTAGTTATTTGCTAGCTGAGTTTGTAGCTGGTTCCTTTGGGTGTGTGGTAGGTTTGCAATTTGTTTGACTAGTTGTGTCTGATGTTGAATGATGAAACCCCTCCTCTTCCTTCAGGGGCACGGATTTCTGTAGGTGATGGAATGATTACTATAGTTGCGAAAAATCAATCTGTGATGGAGAAAGTACAGGAAAAGGTATTTCTTCCCTTCTCTTACAGATGGTATACTGGTCTAGCTTGATCAGAATTGTTCTATTTCGTGTGCTATTTCAAAATTTCAGTCCAGTCACTGGTGATTTAAGGACTAACTCATTTGGTTTTTTGGACAAGCAGTTTCATAATTGAACCCGAAATTTGTTATTTCAATTAGTTTTAGGTCCTGATTTGTGAAACCCTTTTTTTTTTGGCCTCATTTTGTGGTGTATAATTGCTATTGTTGTCTATTAAGTACCTACTTTGAACATAAAGAAAATTACATCAGTCTTATTTTTAAATTAGTGGCTATATTCTCCTAAACTGATGGTATATATCCTTTATTTTGGGCCTTAATTTAATTTTGTTCTCTCAGATTGATTTCATAGTTGGCCGTGAGATTGAGATTGGAGGGATATACAAAGGTATTGTAACTTCAGTAAAAGAGTATGGTGCTTTTGTGGAGTTCAATGGTGGTCAACAAGGTCTCTTACACATATCTGAGTTGTCTTATGAATCGGTATGTGAGATGTTGCAGCTGGTACTTTTTCAGAAATGGTGGTTTACCTAGTTTCATGTGGCTCTAATCAACAGACTGGTTTAGTTTTAGTATGTGATGCCCTAAGTTTTTCGTTCAGTGTTGCTTTGTTTCCTCTGTATGTTCAATCAGCTTAGACAACTGCTAGTACACAACCAAATACTTTTGCATTAACTGTTGTTTGAACTTTCTAATGTCTCTTATGTGACTATTTAAATACAGTGAGGTTCAATGGCATGCTTGAATTGGCTTTCTGAATTGAAAACAGTTTTTGTTTGAATTATCATGTCATTTGGCTGTCTAGATCCTTTTGTATTTTTTATCTTGTAGTTCATACACTTAATGTCTTTTATGAAATTTTTTTATCTTCTAGTTATTGAAGGGACCATTGCTTGATTATTATAGAGGTCAGGGGTTGTGAAGTAGCTCTGTACAGCATGTAGTCTCCAGGACGTTGGTTTTGTGAAAGTTCACAGCTTTATGATCTCTCACAAGTCGGGGGAGTGTGAGGGCATGACAATTAGCACCATTCTTACTATCGCTTTAATAGCTAAGAAGCAAAAGAGGCTCAACTGGCTGCCCCTTTCCCGTATATGAATCATTTTATTGCAAAACCAACTTTGCACATGCCCCTGCATATTGTTGGAATCTAAATCGAACCATATAAATTTTTACATAATTATTCTCGCGTTTTTGAAGTTTTTAGGAATTTAGGTGAATTTTGTTTGAATTTAAGCATTGTAAAAAAATTAGATACTCCGTTGATAAAATTGGATATTTTTAATGTACGTATACTAGTGCCAAAAGTCTAAAAGCCCAAAACCCTTTATATGGGAGAATGAACTTATAAATTTTTTTTTATTTTTGATTGTTGTTTGCTGCTACTGATTTGTTATTCATATTTTCGTATTTTTAATCAACGACTTGTATTCGATATTTTTGACACTGTGTGCATTATCGTGATTGTGTTCTTAGATTGACCCTTACACTTTAAGTGTGCCCAGAAATCAGCTTGGTTGATGTCTGGCTCCCAATGGGAACAGACGCGCCGCATTGCTTTATCGCTATAAAATTCGGGCCGTGACAAAGCTAGAGATTTACATCACGCTAGCTATCATTGCTTAAAAAGGTTCTCAAGTACAAGAAGAATAACAGACTACCAGCCTGGATGTGGTGACATCTATTTGTGCAATTCCTTCCCTATTTGCACATTCAAGGATTTAGGGAACTCATATTTAAATGATGATCTGTTCCTTTAAAACCACATGGGGTAAACAAGAGCTGCATGGGTGCTCTATATGAATCGTAGCATGACTTCTAGAACTCAAGGCGCTGATAAACCAGCTTGCCAGTTTTTACATTCTGCTGGATTACCCATTAGTTTCAGTTTCCCTGGAATCATCTTCATTGCTCGTTGGAATGTTTACAATAAAAAAATATGGCTCCTTGTTTCCTCCTCTGCTACGAAACACAACTAGAATCAATGAAAATACTCACCTGCAGCAACTTTGATCTAGCTTTTAATTTATCTTTGACTATGAGCTGAGGGAGAAACTAGTTTGTGTTATCTTCTGCTCCATCACCCCTCTGTACCAATTTACTTTCTCCCTTTTTTCTGTTAGTGCAATGCCACTGCCCCATGTAAATATGCTATTATTAGTAAGACACTGGTGCAATCCCCATTTGCAATTGACAGTGACATAACAAATAGATCCCTAAATTTGAGAGGCTTGCTCAATACCATGAAGCACTCTGTTTTCCTGGCTTTCCCGAGACCACTATATTCCAAATAGTAAGAATGCAACCATTGAAACAGAATAGTAGCTCGGGGATGAAGAATGAAAGCAGCCCAGTTGATGAGGTTTCCACATCTTGGGATCTAAGGGGTGATATAGATGCATCGTTGCTCAGACACTGCAGATTTTTCATACTATGATCTCCACAGTGAAAAGAGCAACCTTATTATTGTATGAAAACTCGCCAACCTATGGTAGGAAAATTAGAATAGACATTTAATGTGCTGGGCAGCATGACACACTATTCAGGGGCTGTGCTAGGCATGACATGACATGTAAATATCCGGGCGCATCACGATACACAGCCCATTTATACTTGTATCATGCCGTGCCAGGCCAGGAAAAAAGACCAGTCCTCAAACTTGCCGGTTTTCTAAAATATTAAAAAGTTATGAGGCTTCAGAGGCCATTTTCCTGTGAGCTAGGTGAAATGAGCGCTTAAGTCCAACAAAGAACTTTGTTTATTAGGTTATAGTTGCATTGAACAATATCCAATGCTTCTACTGCTCCTGGTTTGCATTTATTCTCTCCCTTCAAGGCTCTTGAAGATATATGACATGGGATCTGACCATCAGATACAAAAAGTTTTTGTCTAATAATACTGATTTTTTCAAAGATTGGGATGTCATAAATTTAATCCAATATAACTCTCTTACATGCACAGTGAAAAAATAAAAGCTCTTTACATTGTTAGAAGACAGAACCCGCTTTCCAACTTAAATTGCAATAAACCATAACAAAACGTAAGGCTTTCCCACACCTCTTGATCTTCTATGGCATCAAATAGAAAATCAATGCATTAGTTTTTGATCTCCGAAAATGGGAAAAGTGAAAAGCAGGAAACCACTAACTTAAAAAATGCCTAGCACACACTCCTTCCTAACCACTCGAGTGGACCTTTCACATTAGAGGAAAGTAATAGTAATTGATTTTATGGATCTTGCAAGAATAAGAAGAATGAATATGACAACAAAGTATTTTGTGGTGCAAGGAAGTCAAAGTTGTGTTTCGTATTTTATGAATGTTGAATCTGTCATCATTACCTTTCTGAGTTTCAATTGAGCTCTCCCTTCCAGGGTCTCATTGGAACTATGCAGTCTGTAGACTCTTGCAGTTGACCCAACCTTACTAGGAATATATCTTGAATATCTATGCCAAAACATAATTAATGCATAATGAAACAAAAAAGAGTATACCTGCAGTTACTTAATAGGTCTCCTAAATTTTCCTAATCTAGAAGTTTCATAATTAAACACTAAGATAAAATCCAATTTAGCTATCCAGGTGCAACCTGTTATTTATTAAAAAACTCTTTCCGCTGTAATATTTTTTGGTTAAGATGTGAGACCATATATTTTTTGTGATACCAGGTCTCAAAAGTTTCAGACGTGGTATCTGTTGGCCAGCAGCTTTCTTTAATGTGCATTGGGCAGGATGTTCGTGGTAACATTAAATTGTCCCTTAAAGCAACTTCTCCTCAATCAGGAACAGAGGCTAATAATGTGACTGATGGATATTCCCCTCCCGTGACGCCACCATCCCACCTGTGGGAACCTGTTGGTGATCTGTCCAATGGTGAAGCAAAGGAAAGTGTTAGCTTGGAGGAGCAACCTGTTGGCAAATGCCAGTCCACTGATGGAGCACCTTGGGCTTCCTCAAACCCATCATTTCTTATTAGAAGTGCTGCAGAGTGTGATGAGGAAGAAAAATCATCCGGTCCTGATCAAGACTCTGCTCATATCCCTAGTTCTTTCAGCACTGCAGAATTGAATCACAAATTAAAAACCTTGCCGCTTAAAATTGAAAAGAAAGAAGTGGGAGAGGCTGGTGTAAGTGCAAAAACTCTTAAGCTTGGATCAATGTTGACTGCGAAAGTTTATCAGATCCGTGCACGTGGATTGGTCCTTGAATTGGGAGGTGGGATTAAAGGAATGTTCCGGTTTGAGGTATGTCACTTTTTTTTTTTAGATTTGCAATTATAATCATGCATTAGCACATATTGCCTAATTTCTTTATGAGATTTTCTTCACAATTTTGTTTTTTGGTTGTGGATGAATGTTCTTGATTATGCTTAAACCTATCTCCTTAATTTCTGGTTGAACTTTTGCTAAACTTTCTACTGTCTTAATGTTTCATCAAGGGTTTTTCAGATTATATATCCCCTTTTTTCTAGGTATTTCCTTGTATAGTTTTTTTAGTGGAGTCTGCACCTTAAAGTCTAGGACTAGGACTAGGACTAGGACACTGTTACAATAAATTATCTTTCCATTTTAGGAGTGTCACTGTAGTTATTGTTCCAAGTTTATTAACCTGGGTCGCACATCTTACTCGTGTTGCTGCACCCGTACAATTGTTTGTGTTTCACATTATTTGGGACTTAGTTTGCCATAAACAAAAGTGGCATGCAAGGCTTCCATAGTTGCTGCGACAGATTTTTCTTGCTGACCTTGGCTTTCATTTTCTTATACTAGCTTATCAGTGGTGGTTTTAGTTTGGTAGCTTGTCCTATTTTTGCTTTAACTTGCTCACCTGTCCTTTGTTTGTATTTTTTGGTGGGTGGGAATCTAGAAGTGCTTGTAAAAAGTCTGACACCTCTTTCTATTTTCTTCTGCTAGACTCCAGACATGACAATTACATTCATACGATTTTGCTTCGGTTATATTTCGCATAATTGTGCAGAAGTCTGGTCTTCCCATTGTAGTTGTTTCCCCAGTAGGTTCTGAAATTCATTAATCTGTCTGGTTTTGTGCACTGCTTGTGAATTGTGGCCCCATGTGATCTTCTGATGACCAGGAGAAGCATTTAAAGTTAGAAATCGCTACATGATTGTGGTTATCGGTATAGTTTAATGATATCATGGTATGGGATAGCAGAACATCATCTCATCCGATATAGATGCGTCTCTTCTGTGTATTTCTCTTCTTTTGTCGTATATTTTCGGGTATGTCTTCTTTTCTCATGTCATAGCAATGACATTTTTTAGCTTTCTCAAGCTCAAGCTCTGTTCTATGCCTCCCTCCTTTCATCCAAGTGCACTGGCACGTGTCTCTGTCTGTATGTCTGGCCTTCTACTTCAATCTGTATACTTTATATTGTTGTGTGACGTAATGGCAGAAAAGGGTGCCTCGGGTCGAATAGAGGTAACATGATAAAAGCAATATTTCTCAAAAATTGGTGCATTTGGATCACGGTGAAGATTCAAACCCCATACTTGTTGCCATCCAATGTGCTGAACATGCTACTGTAATTTTCTTCCCCAGATTTGCATTTCATATTGCTGTCCATAGTTGCGCACCAGTTTACTTCATGCAAAGAGAATGTATTGTTTTCATCTGTGAGGCGTGGCTTTGTGCATCTGATGAACTCGTTTCAGTTACTATTACGTGTTTCTGTTTGTCAAATGTGATGTGTAGTGCATTTGTAATGTGACTAGTATCGAATTTGATGTGAATCAGTGCTACGAACTAATATATTATAGGTTCTTCTGCATTTTCCTTGGAGATTGCGGTGCTAGATAAGGAACTTGACGAATCAAACCCTACATGTTTTTGTCTGCAGAACAATGGAAAGAGGGATTTCAAGGTAGGTGATGAATTAAAGGTGGTGTGTTCGAGTTTTACAAGCAAAGGGGTGCCAGTTATGTTGTTGGTGCAAGAATTGTTTACATGAGATTGCAACTTAGATTTCTGAGGATTTTTTTGTTGGGAACTGCATAAAGAATCCGATGCATAGGACCTAACCTTGAGTTGAAGCATGTATTGAAGAACCTGGTGTTTTCTCCAATGTGCTGGGTGGCCAAGTCCGAGACATGCACACTTGTGCATTCCAGTTGACCTGCGTGGTCATGTGGGCTTGCAATCAAGCTGGCGTCCGCAATTGGGTCTGCCTCTTGTGAATCCATATCTTGAGGTGGGACACTTTCGGGTTTATATCTAGGTGCATCTAATCCTGATGAAAATGCTTCATTATAATTTGTTTCTCAAAGATGAATCAAACCATGCCACTTTCTGGCTGCGTCTATTTGTTTATCTTGGTTTTTGGGACTCGATCTGGAGTCGGATATAAGCGGTGTTGTAGGATCAGGAAGCGCTATGCGCACCTTTGTTTCATGCCCATGACATTCAATCTAGGAGGTGCCCTAATTATCAGGTGATTTTCCGGTCAACTCCGAACGAAATTTTGCTAGGCTGGTGGAACTGCGCTGCTAGTGATCTCTTGTGTAAATTTTAAGCAGACAATAGGAAATCTCATTGCAATTAGACTATGGGAAATACAAGATGTCAGATGACTGTATACTTGTTTGTTCATTTTCAATAGACGTGGATTTGATTAATTATTGTCAAAGTTGCTTGGATTTGATTGATTATCTTTAGGTTTGGCTTTCTTGCTGCTTTGCAAGGCCTTGCTGGGGTGATTCTGATTCTGCCCGTGCTGAGACTACGCTTATATAATCTGAATAAAAATATCTGTATGGGTATCACTCGCGGTTATGTCGATGATGGTTATATTGGATGTGGTATTAATAATATTGGATATATCAAAATAACAAATTTTCTGTCATTCGTAACAAAACATTCAAATATCGGATATTATTGGCCGATATAAAATGACGGGATTTTATGGTAGTATCTAGAAATATTTGAACCACTCCTGTTTTATATTAGTGTTTTCTGTAAATTTTTTGTTTTATGTAGTATCTCACAATTTTTTTCAAGTTCACGGCTTCTGTTTTGTTCATTGAACGACTCTATTGGAATAAAATCAATTTGATTAGTCGAGATGGCTAATTATGCCAATATTAGCAAAAATAGTTTTAGCTTTGAACTGATTTCTCAATTTTCTGTTTTGTTTTTTAGTTTTATTATTAATTTTTACTTTTAGGACTCTCTTTTCGACCTTGTTAACTTTATTTTATATGATTAGTTTCCAAATTATTATACAAAAAATTTTTAAATGAAAATATTTTCAAAAACATTATTTTCATGTGTTTTAGTACACAGGCCTAGAATATTACTAATTTGGTTTTATTTTTTATTTTTAATGTGTTCTTGGATTCGGGTCATTATACGAATTAGGGAGTCAATAGTCGAATCACTTGGTTTCGCTTATCTGGAGTGGGTTCGGTCTATGTATGTTTTAAATTTGGATATTGTACAACATAATAGATAAATATAATATCAAAAAATTTATAAAATTTATTTTTTAATTTATTTTCTAACGTTTAAATCAATCCATCTATGAATAAAGTGAGATAGATTATGTAACATGAAAGTGCTAATACTTGTGAAGAGAGACCGAGTGTGGTGTGCATAATAGAAAGCGTCTTAAAGAAAAAAAATATGCTTTGAAAGGGGGCATTTGGACCTATCGCTGGCTAAATGTTGGAATTCTGTCGGAAGATTTGTAGTAACAATAATGTATTTTTACTTGGTTATCTTTTTTGTATTCACCCATTTTTCCTTCTATTGAGAAGGAGGAATATATAGAGTTAAGGGACAGTGATCTTTCCTAACAACCATCCATGGAACCGCCCGGATAAATAAAAAAATATCGTTCAACTGATAATTTTTAACCTGTTATCGTGTCCATTGAGCAATCATGATAAGAGAAAAAAGCTATTCATTCTGATCGGTTATGATGGACTCCTTCAACGTATAGGAAGTGGGCCATTCTGACATGGTTGATAGACTCATCTCTTCACTTTGGGTCATATAAGCTGATTGAGATGTTATTTTGTTTTGAACCAACTTTTTTAGCTGATGGGCCTTTTTCCTGGGTCAGGCTAACGGTATCCATCACTAGCTGCCTATGCCGGAAGGTATGAAATTCAGCCTTTCAGTATGATGACCGCGGAGTTATCGATTATCTGAACTCGTGCTTCTAATCCAAAGGGCTTCATTAGTTGGCCGAACGAGGACTTTTAGTCCAACGGGCTTCATTAGTTGTCCAGACAAAGGCTCCCAATCCAACGGGCTTCATTTGCGCTACCAGCAGCATTAAATATGAGCCACTTCTAGTCCTGTGCCGTCTCGAAATTATACAAGTCATCATTGTTGGTTTTGGGTGATCGATGTACCGCATAGCCTATGAGATGCTGACACGTATCACAGTCATGATAAGACGTGTCCTTTGAATTTCCTTCTTCAACGTTGTTTCAATCCAAGATCCTTTGTTAAATCATTCGAATTCATCGTTCCCGCATTTCTTTAGAAAGCTTGTCACTCTTCTTTTACTTCAAATTTTCTTCGCCTCCTTCTAACTTCAAAACTCCTTAATCTTCTTTAATCTCACTACCCATGGCGCCCGGTATTAATGACATCTAGTTGGTCCTTATTTCAGCTGAT
>JAOVVI020018720.1:0-10289 GCA_028571085.2 Nepenthes alata
ATTAAGTTAATATAATCAAAATTAGATTTAAAATATGTGAAAAATTAAGTTTCAGAAGCAATATTTGATGTGGAAAGCCCGGTGCTTGAGTGGCACCCGAGGCATGTCCAGAGCGCGTTTGGTAGAATCGTCGTACCTGAAGCATGCCCAAGGCGCGTCCAGGGCACATTTTTCAAAATGGGCGTGCCAAAGGCATGCCCAATGACTGCTCGAGGCGCAAATTCTAGGGGCATAGCGCCCGAGTAGCGTCCAAGTGCCAGTTTGGGTATAAACACCTACACTGCAGTTTTTCAGTCATTTTCCGATGAGAAAGAGAGAGGAGAGAGAGACAACACAAATGAGAAGAGAGAGGAGGAGAATATCGAGGCTTCGAGTCTGTTTTCGGCTTAAAACTAGTTGAAAAGTTATAGATCGGACGAGGCAAGTGCACATATATACTTTTCTTTCTCTTGCAATATTTTTCATTCCGTTCTTCTTGGGTATTTTTATCTCCATACCCGTCCATGTATATATTTTATGATACACATTTATTAAGCATGCATATTCGTTAATTTAATGTTCGATTCGGATGTTTTATGCGGTATTACGTTACGTGGAAACCCTAACCCCGCGCTCTGTCATTTTTACCCATTTATTTTGAGATTTTTTCATAATTAGGATTTAAAAAATTGGAACCCTAACTTGTGAACGTGATTATTTGATATTTATTCACATATATTTTATATATGTTTCAAAAATCATGTTGGATACTTTTGTGAAGGAATTTATTGTTCGGAAGTTACAAAGTTTCATTTAACCCAACATGGTAAGGATTTTCTAATTTTTCCTAAACTTATATTAATTTATGCCTATATTTGAAGCCATATGAAAATTTAAATTCACAAGAATATGAAAATATGTATATGTATCGGCAGGACTATGACAATTTGTATATGTAATTATGAAATATGAGAATTATGTAAAATATAAGAAGGGAACTCCACAATTTGCTAAGTTGATGATCTGTTCTCGAGGGAGTGAAAACTTTGTGTAAGGATATGGTGACTTTGTAACGATCCGAGTTCGGATCCTCGAACCCGACCCGGACCGTTACGGTAAAAGTTTCGAATCATCTCCAATTTTAAAAATTATACATCATTAATTAACTTAATATTATCAAAACATCATCAATGATCCTAATAAATGTATCATAAATTAAATATCCATAATAGTAATAATAATAACTTCAATAAACGACATCGATGTCCCAAAATATCAATTATCATAAAAAAAATCTAACAAAAGTCAAACAATAATTAAATCAAAAATTTTAAATCCCTATCCGGAGAGCCTCGAACTCTGATATCACCTCTATCTGGTGGCTACCCAAAAGTCACGTGATCTCCTTGATCATGATGTCAATCTGTCTAATCTGGAGCCAATAAATCACAATGGTGAGCCGAACGCCCAACAAGTAAAAAAATGAACAATAATAGATGAGTACAAAAAAGTATGTTTGTCGATAAAATAATGAATAAAATCAATCATAGCAGGTAATATATCTGCCACTATCCAAGACTCAGTAACATGTCGTGTCCGCGACCCGAACGCCACGCGAACGGCTAAGTATCAAGGAAGCAACATGAATTCTGTCGAATCCGATCATCAGTTCAATACGAAGTCACAACTGTATGAATGACAGCAGTCTTCATGGACCTTATTCTACCATAGTGAATCAAAGGACGTGTATTTAAGCCCCCGATGACTGGGTGAGTACCACGAGGTTACCTGGTATTCATGGTATCTCCACTACCCCTACAGTCCTCCCAAAGGCTGTACCGGTAGCATGTTCATACCATCTCTGATACCCATCGTCAATGATATCCCAGATATCTTCCTCTACGATGGTTACTAGGTTATGAGCATCCCGCTCGACTAACTGTACGAGATAACAAGAATCTGATTATCAACTCAATTTGAGGTCACTACTGTACGAGATAGTAAGAATCTCTCTGGACCTTATTCTACCATAGTAAACCAAAAGCCGTGTATTTACGTACCCAGCGGTTGGGTAATACAACGAAGTCATCCATGGTATTCCTACTACCCCTACATTTATCTCAGAGGTTGTACCCGTAGCATGCTCATGCCATCTCCGATACCCCTCGCCAATGATATCCTAGATATCATTCTCTACGATGGTCACTAGGTTATAAGTATCCCTCCTCAATATTAACGACCTCAACCTCCGGAATGGAATCAGTATTGGGAAAGTATAGACAACTCTACGATCCCACGGACTCTCATTCGCTCGGATACCATTAAATTTTCGTACACTCTCCTTTACTTATTCATAGAGTGCCAAAAGTTGTACGCACGCCACTGAGGTTAACGCGAAGAATAGTTTTACCAGATTTTATCAATAAAATAACAGAATAATCACGTAACCGATTATTAGCATTTCAGGCATACCAATACTCACGCACAGTTTCATATAACATATCTTACCACCAATATAAATCAATATACTTATAATATACCATCTCATATCTATATATTATATATTCTTCCTAAATATATGCAAGCATAATTGTATATAGAATTATATATATATATATATATATACAACCATACTCTCACTTAGAAAATTACATACATATATACATACACGTATTTATGCTTATACCCATATATGTATATATATATACATATATACACCCAACACACACACCCACTGCGACACAGCACACACACTGCCACATGCACACAACACCCAGCTGCTTCCTCCTTCATACATCTCATGGCCTCACAAGGCTTTGCAGCAGCACTACACACCCACTCCCCAGCAGTACTCTCACCAACACACCACTGCACATCTGTACACAACAGCACACGGCTGCACACACTGTCTCAAGCAGCACCCACACGAGAGTATACACACACACACAGAGCACTCACGCACTCCAGCAGCACACACACCCATACCCACACCCGCACAGTAGCAACACTACCAGCACGCACAAGCTCCCATCCTCACAAGGCAGCAACAGATTGCGCACAGCTTCACCCATTGTTTCACAACGACACACCTGCACACCCTCACACACAGGGTACACACCCACACACAAAAGCTCAATGCCATGTTAACATATTAGAAGAGGTTCAAAATAGAGGCTTGACCCACTATACTTTGTTAATCAGAGTATGGAGTAAACATTTTAAACTTGAGCCATCAACTTATACGGTCACGACCATCGTTGGTTACCGTTCACCCAAAGCCCCAAAATAGAGCATCGCTGCTCTATTTCCCTTAACACAATCGGTTCCCATAATAAGCAAGGAAGAATAGAGGCTTTCTCCTTCAACGTGTAAAAATAAGGATTTAATAGCATACATTCGTTAGTTATCGCAACCCAAATCATCGTACAACCCTTGAAATTTTGCCCATTCCCTCACCACCTCAGTTCCTCCCAAATTTTCAATTTACAACAAGAAACAACCGATTCCAATTAACGATGTGAAAAGCTTAGAGAATAATATCGACACGAAGAGGAACAACTTGCAGAATTAATAATTTTACTTGCAAAATGGAGAATTAGTTGCAGAAGTTAGGATTATTACTTGCGAAGATGGAAGATTACTTACTTCGGTTTTGAGTTCTTCATCCAGCAACGATAGCGGCGGCACAAATCGACGACAGCGGCAACACCATCCAACGACGTCGACTTTGATGACAGAAGCGGCGGCTTCAACTCAACTCACGATAATGGTTACTAGCGGCAGTGGCAACAGCAATGGCTGGATGGCTAGGGCTTCACGACGGCGGCTACCCGTTCTTCCCACACCAATGTCCCTTAAGTAACGAAGGGATCGTTAGGGTTTTGTTCGGTTTCCATTTGGGGCCCGATTTCCTTCCCCCTTTGTTGCGTCGCTCTTCTCTTTCTCTCTTCTCCCCACCTTTCTCTTCTCTTCCTTCCTTTCTTCTTCCTTTCTTTTTTTTTCCTTTTCTTTTCTTTCCTTTTCCTACCTTTCTCTCCTTTTTTCCTTTTTTTTCCTATTATTATTATTATTATTATTGTTATTGTTATTATTATTATTATTATCGTCATTCATATTTGATGTGTAACTAAATCCGATTTTGAACAGATTCGAATTTATTTGGACTGTTTGAACCGGCTCCGTTCACTGAGTTCGAGCCCTGCACACCACTAAAATAAATAAGAGGTCAGTATGTCGGCGGAATGTTGTCCCACCGAAAATACTCTGATGCTCAAGTCAGTAAAGCCTTCGAAATTAAGGAAGGTAAATAGGAAAGCAAGAGAAACTGAGAGAGTTGATCGTTCGGGAGTGCTGGCTTGTCAAAGACGTGAGCAATCGCTTCCTACTCCAGGGAGCATAAGGAAACGATATTCTGAAAGCGTGGAAGCTTTCGAGAACGACTCTCGAAAAGTCGATTAGGTCTCCAGGAAGCTGGAAGCCTCTGGTGGGGTTTAGAGGATGAACGCCCGGAATAGTGGAAGAGACGATGGGTCTCCATCCAGTACTCTGTAAACGCTCGTGAATGTAAGAGTTTTCTCTATAAGCAAGAACTTGGGTATGTGAGAGCTTGACTGTCAGAGATCGTCTGTGTATGCCAGAAATTACATGTAATAGCTTGTGTGTCTCCGTCAGAATGTATAAGTCCAAGAGCTTTTTGTGTGTAAATAAGAACGTGTCCCTGAATGAGAATTCTATGATTTTTTACTTAAAGGTTGATAGGGTAATATGCCTTGGGTGGAAGGCGTGATCCCCTACGTTATTCTGGTTGGCCTTCCTTCCAAAGACGGTGCCAGTTGCCAAACGGACCAAGATAGCTTTCTTCCATGGTGGCCAATGGCTTTTCAAATTGCTCACCTTCCTTCTGTGTATTTTATCGTTGGAGAGCCAAAATTGACAAAAAATTAGAAAAATATGGCGCCTTTCTTATGGGAAGGCCACTGATTTTGTCAATGTCCATTTTAGGAGCCAGCTGAGGTCGTGGAAGATGCTGGGAGGGCCGTTATCAGCCGTCTGATAGATCGTAGGCTCAAGTGGGCCAAATCCGTAACCGTAAAAAGTCTTTATTAGGCCTACTGCTACAGTACATCCGGTCAATGCTGGAGTTGACCGTCTGCACGATGTTGGCCGTCTGCTGAAGTCTAGACGGTCAACACTAGCATTGACCATCCTGGGCCTTTCATGGTTTGGACCTGCGTCTCCAGTTGGGCTGTTTTTTAGTTGACCGTCCAGCAGGCCGTTTTGGGCCTACGTTAACTTTGGGCAGCCCATTTTCGGTATACCCATCAATATTTATTACTATTATTATATATATTATTATATACATTTACATATCTATTTAAATTATTAATCATCTTATAACATTTAAACTTTTAATTGTAATTTTTAATAATTTATCTTCTTTTAAATTTAATTGTATTTTGAGCCATTAAATTTTGATACACGAGGACTCATCTAATATTAATTGAGTTGAAGTGGTTTATCTTTGATTTAACCTAACTCACCAATTAATCTCAATTTAAATTAATAGCCCAAGTATTTAACCCAATTTAGCGATCTACAACTTCTACACTTATCAGGTTCAAAGATCAGTCTAACTATAAGATTTTAAACTCAAAAATAATTATGAATAATTACTGATACGAATTTATCAATTTTATTTTCTTAAAATAAAAAATAATAATATTTGGGATATTACACTCCCCTAACAGAGACTCCGTCCTTTACCTCCCCTCCAGAAAGCGCATATGGTGATCCAAGTGAAATGGAGACCGCGGGCGATGCGTTACACCTGAGGTGAAGCCTCTCGAGATAGCTCCGCCGTGATCCCACTGCACACTGGTAGACGTCGCTCCATTGGGGGAGGCACGCAACATTGGCAGAGTGGCCGAGCCACCCTCGTTAGCTTGAAGAACCGCCCGCGATAAAGGCATGAGGACAATCTTCATCAAAAAACTCTAGGACTCCAGCTAGTCCATCCAATTTCTTCACGGACTCCCACTAGAGGCGGGATGAACCAAAACCCTCGCATTGCTCCTCCAAAGTCAACCAAGGGATGAGCCACACCAGTCGAAGGGCCCTCTTATTTATGGGCAAGTTGGTCCCCTTCCAAAATTTAATGGGGCACACTATCCCATGGATATCTTTCACGAAACTCAAAAACTCTCAAATTTGACACAACCTTAGGTGTGCGAATCCTTCCATTCCAGGTATCGAATCACTGTGGTGCTAGAAAAGCCGGCGCAATCGCCTAGGGAAGGCATGATGCTAGAAGACGACAAACATTGGCGCATCTCAAGGGAAGTCGAGCGACCACAAATCGGACCCAGAAGGACATGCTAGGCCGTGACCACAGGTTGACCAAGGCATAGGGGTCTAGTGTTAAGTCCAGTGTTGACGCGGCCCATGAGACGCAAGGCCCAAACCAAAGGGAAATGACCCTGACGGTTGAATCTACCCAAGACCAAAGAAATCCCACGTGGTGGCCCAACACACCCAGCCAATCAAATGTCACTTGCAGCTCATCCATGCGAAGGCAGGCAGTGCAGGGGAAGTGAGCCAATAAGGAGAAGGTCAGTTCTACCCACCGTGGCTCGTGTCGCTCTCCGCAGTTTTCCAGCCAATCTCGGCGTGAAAGGTAGACTAGGCATGGCCTGCGAGGCACAACAGTCTCCCCACTACCGCAAGGCAACAATAGACACGCCGGTGACCGTCACTGGGCAACGGACAATAAATCACTACAACAATGATTCTTGCGCCCAAAGCTCTCATCCAGTGAGCCTATAAAATCCCTCTCATTCTACAGGGGAAGGGATTGGATCGTGGATAATTGACTCTATGTCACGCGAGTTAAACTCTACAACCATCTTCCAGATCTCACATTCTCAGCCTTCGCAGGCAACGAGAGTTAGTCACCCGCTGTATTGCACCCAGGGAGCCATGCCTCCTACTAAACATTCATCAATCTCTCACTCTTGCATTACACACTCCACCACACGCTCTACATATTCTGATGCGCCTCTACATGCGGCACCTTTCCCTTTATTGCGGGAGGTAACAAACTTGGGTATCGGAGTGCTTTTGGTGGGAGAAATCCCGTCGGCCTCTGACCCTTATTTGTAGTTTGTGTTGTGTAGGTTCTAAGTTCATAGAGAAGAAAACCAGATCTGCTTAAGATTCGTTCCAGGTCAGGAGTTTGGAAGCTCCCTAATCCGTACAATAACTTAGGACCAGGGACGCAACAATATAGATATTAGATTTTTTATTTTTATTTATTTAAATTTTTAGGTCTAAACAATAATACAAAAAAATCCTAGTGATTAAAGATAAGCATTAGTTCTGAAAAATGTTATATAGATGATGCATATTAATGCTGACTTTCAAAGTATTTACGAGATTAATGTATAATTTACTGTAATATTTTCACTTACGACAAATAGATTTTTTTTATAGAAAATATATTGCGAGTTTCATATTCGGAAACTAACTCTATAAGAGTTGGTTTATAAGTTTGAGGGGCTCTTCTTCTTATCTGACCGGTCTTTTTGGATTTGGCTTTCCTCTTGGGCTTTTACCCGTAACAATGATATTTTTATTGAGACCGATCCCGACCCAAAGAGGGTTACCTATAGAAGGTTCTAATCGAAAAGGGTTACCGGAAAGGAATATTTGGGGAGAATTCTAACCGAAAATGGTTACCTGTGAAAGAGTTGACCAGAAAAATTGAGTGAAATGTTGCAGAATGAGAGCCGTTGAGTGAAGTGCCGTAGAGTGTGGCAGTTGAGGTCAGCAACTGTCAAAGAAGGAGGAATGTTGCGAGTCCCGTATCAGGGAGCCAATTTTATAATGGTTGGCTTATAAACTTGAGAAACTCTCCCTCCTATCAAATCGGTCTTTTAAAATTTGACTTTTATCTTAAACTTGTGCTCACAACAAAATATAAAACTAAATTTGACATATTTATTCACTATTATTATAAAAACACTTGTAAATAAATTGGTCAATAAAATTATAAGACACGAGCTTAAAAACCTTTTATGAAAATCTAAGTTAACCAGAAATCTCTTAAGCTCTGAATAGGATAAGGTTTGAACTCCGGACTTGACGGGGCTTGCTTCTCTCTCTAACTCCTATTACTCCTTTTATAACCTTTGGATTTATATTCAATGATTATGATTTTAAGATACAAAAATAATGAAGATTGATGTTTCCTCTTTTTTAAAGGAATATCAACATATATATTAATGTGAAATATAAATATATAAAAAATTATTTAGATTGTTATTTTTATAACCAAATATTATCAATTAGATCTCTCCTATCATTGTAGTGACCCTTATGATAAATTGTTTATGTTTAAGAGAAGCATTGGTGTTACTATTTTTATTTTGTGACACGGTCTTTATAATAACTTTTTTATAAGATTTAAATATTTATATAAATCATTAAAATCAACATATTATTTTATAATATTATATTATAAAAACTAATATAATAAATTTACCTAAATCCATACTTAAAATTCTTTTCTTAAAAAAATTAACATTTATTTAGCTGATTTTACCCTTATTTTATGGGAGAATAGGGAATTTTTAAGAGGAAAGGTGCATCACCATGCTTGTTTTTTGAAGGGCTCACTTAAATTTAGAAAAAGTATATAAAGTTTTAAAAACCTCTTCCATGAAATTAATCTAAAATCCACCACTCTAATATCTAGTAGAAATCGCCCATCCTTATTTTGTTTCTATAGTGAACATAGTAATCTTGAATTGTAATGTGTAATTAAGATCATAAATATTTTCAATGAGACCTTAAAAACACAAAAGAAGATCTCTTCATATTAATGTCTCATCTTTGAGTAAAATTTTTAATAATAAGTCTGACTTTATGTCATTTGATATTTTTTTTAGAGTCAATTTTATTATCAAATATACATTTATAATTGACTTTTTTAATCCATTGGACAAATCAAATGATATCTGATATGTTATCATGATCTATTTATTTTAACTTATTTATTATAGTATCAAGTTATTTAGAAGAATCTTTACATTTTATGGCCTTTTCTACATGAATTCATCAAAAATTCATATATCAAGATTATATTTTTATAGATTTACCACATAATTATCTGACATAGTTAACTTTTTTATTGTAAGTTTTTATTAATATATTTTCTTATGGTCATTCTATAGCTAGATCAGTAGTGATAATCTTATTATAGAATGTTTGAAAATTAATTTATTGTTCAATAATAGACAAAACAATAATATTCATAGAAATATATATAAAGAAACTTGTAACCCAACTTGGTTGTTTGGGTTATATTTCACCATCAATGCCTTTCTTTTGCTCAGATACTTTTTGATGTACTCCAAGATCAAAGCATCAATCTCTTTTTATAAGGCACTATAATTTCTTTTGATATACTCAGTGTTACTATTTCTTCACTTTCCTCCTTCGGATTATCCTGGGTGAAATCAGCTTTGGCATCTTGGTGTTGTTTACTTCATCCACTATAATATAGGCTCGAATGATTACTTTTACCTCTAAAAATGTCTTGGTATTAAATGGTTAGTATAAAGGCATTCATTTTTATTTTGTTCATAAATTTTGAGACGTTTTAGGCTTCTGTATTGAAATGGATGAGGAAACACTTGAGGGTTTCATTAGGAGCTTGTTTGACTCTGATAAAGTGTGACGATCCAGATTCTAAAAAAATAAAAAATCTTGATTATCGAGCCAATGTGATCAATGGACCTAGAAAAAATTGAAGTAACCAAGGGATCCAGCAAGTTGAGGGTTGCCCGGTCAACACATGTTGACCGAAAAGTTAGGAAAAGGCAAAATCTGGTCAACGCATGTTGACCAAAAAAATATAAATGAAGGCAATCCGGTCAACATTCGTTGACCAAAATGCTTGAGGACGTCAGAATGGCCATGAAGTCGGAGTGCCATTATGCGAAATAAGGACGAAGTGGCTCCAAAAGGGGCACTCCGTCCAAAAGGAAGCACTCCGTCCAAAAGGGGCGTACTCCGTCCAAAAGAGGCACTCCATCCCAAGGCACTCAGTCCTTAATACTCCGGCACCTGTTCGGCTAAACAAGAATAAAACCTTGGGATTCAAATAGACGGCGACAAAATGGAGTGGGTGAACTAATCTAGTTACTTCACCTACCCTTTGCCAACACGTACAAGGTAAGTTACCTACTCCACTTACCCCCACCAAATCCCTCCCTATATAAACCCAGCGTCAGGGGCTGCGGCAAAGCGCC
>JAOVVI020018721.1:0-10289 GCA_028571085.2 Nepenthes alata
TTAGGGTCGCATCATGCACAAGAAGTAGTACATGCTATGCATGAGCGCCCTTTGTGTCCTCATCATGCGCGAATAATAGTACAAGCCATTCATGAGTGCCCTTTGTGCATGTATCAGGCTCTAGCTTTCATTTAAATGAACATCATGTGAATATTTAAAATAGTATCAAGCAAACCTCTCGTAAAAATGCTTGACATTTCCAAAAGTAAAAAAAACCTTCCAATTGGTGTGGGACTTACAAGGAAACGACCTAAAACTTAACAAACTTTTCCTTACGACATTGTAGAGAAATCTTACCTCTCCAATGCTTGTTGGAAACTTCTCCTACATAGGGATCTCAGAGTCGACTTTTGTAAGTTTAAACGATATCTTTTTCTACTCCACCGATATATGTGAAATATTGCCACTTCTCTTCGGTGTCTTCACCACGGTTGTGTCCCTCCTTCCACTATTATTCGACCCCTCCTTCCACTCTTATTCGACTTGTTCTTGTTACCTGGACCAAATTTTCCATTGGTCACATTGGCGTTACCTTTGGCAACCGAAGTTTCTATCAAGTACCGACTTGATCATTTGCTTCCCTCGCCACAATCGAGGAACCTTTGGTGAGTTTTTATTAGCCTTTTCGGGTTGAAATTATATTCAATCGGATATCCGAAGCATGTCACACATCCCTCAACACGAGTTTTGTTCCGTTGCTTGCCTATAAGATGAAGCCTCCGATGCCAATAATCCTCAATGAACCATCATTATCTATCTTCAGTACTTCATTAGCTCTAGGCATATAGGAGGTAAAAAGGGATTTCCTCAATTTTGTATGGTGTGAGAAACCACAATTCATTACCCAACTCATCTTATGGCCCGTGAAGCTTTGTGTTTTTCCTACATCAATGACTAGAAAGTCTTTGTAGACAATAATAGAGGCTTGATCATTGTTGTTATAATCCCTTATCTCTTGCCGCTTGCTATCACCCTCCTTCTCCTACTACCTCTTGAAGTAATCTCACTTTATGTGGCCATTATTGTCTTAATGGAAGCATTTGATGTCTTCGAATTTGAATTGACTTTTGCTTCTCTTTGAGTTGCCGCCTCTCTCTGACAATTGCCCTTGCCTTTGACCTCTAGTGGATACCAAGGCACCCGCTTTCCTGAAATCTCATCGGTTCCCTTCCGCTTAGACTCTTTCATAAGTAAGAAATAATGACCTTATCAAGGCTGAGTGTATTATTCCCAAACATTAGCATCATGGTAATGTGATTATATGAGGCCGGTAACTAAACCAGTAAAACCAACGATTTGTCTTCATCATTGATATTTTTATTAAGCACCCGCATTGGCGTTAAAATTTAATTAAGCTTGTCCAAGTGCTTTTAAAAACTTTCAACAACTGAATGTCATAAAATTTCTTCTTTACATATAACCTTATTATTAAGGACTTAAAATTGTACCGACTCTCAAATTTCATCCAAACTTCTACTGGGTTTAATAAAATGATGACTTATTGAAAGCTTGCCACTCATCATCCTTCATCCTTGCCTACTTACCCTCCTTTTTCATTACTTTTACCATTTCTTTATCGGTCAAAATATTTGACACTCTTTTTTGCCAAAGAATAAAATTGTGGCCCGGTAAATTGCTTGATGTAGAATGGTAAACTTTTCATCATCCTCGCCATCAAATTGTAGTTTTACATTCTTGCAAAATCTATTCTCTAATATTACTTATTGGAATTCCCTAGAAACAAAAACACTCAAGTAATTGGTGTAGCAGAAACAAGCCCCCAAATCCCCTGCTAATCATTGGCTAACATATACCGTGAGAGCACAATGAACAAAATCACGTAATCAAATATACATAAGTTATATGATAATATTTAATGCGAAAAATCTTTCTCAATCTCTGAAAAAATTTACTCTGAAAGTGACGGTTATAAATATAATATACTCCGTGATTCTTTCACGATAACCTGGGTGAATGATCGGTTGAAAACAATTCCAATAGACCTAACAATTCTCTAGAAAGAATACACTAAGAGAAACGAACAATTAAATAGTAGTACGTCCTAGAAATAATGTTAGAGCAATGTACCCAAGCTTGGCGAAGAACGAAACTCAAATCAAATATTAATTGGATACCAAAATTCTTCCTCTTTTCTCTCCTTGTACAACACTCTTTTTGTCAATGATCTTTAATCTTGCCTTAAAAATTGTGTAGGGCCTTTTATAACAGCGTTGGTGTACGTGTGTCCGTTGGATACACATTATGCTCTAAAAGTAGTACATGCCATGCACTGAACGCCCTTCTTGTGCTCATCATGTACAAATAATAGTACAACCTATGTACGAGCAACCTTTGAGGGTGCATCATGTGCTAGATTTTGTCAGAACAAACCTCACACGAGCCTCCAGAATTCTGTCATTTTAGCGAATGTCGCGCAAAAAAACCTAACTGCTCCAAAAGTGAAAAGCGATACTTTCAATGGGTGTGAGACTCATAAGGGAGTGGCCCAAAACTTAAAACTTATGTCATGTTTTACAAAACTACCTTTTTGCTAAATATCTTATTTGCATATTTGAAATAATATTGCTAATTATCAGTGTTTACTCTGTGTTTTTTGTTCCTTTGTCCTTTTTCTAACCTCCTTGTAATAGCTTATGTTGTGCTCTCTTGATCATTTATTTTTCTGAACGTTACATAGTGTTCCTTTTGTTTTGACCACAGTTTTATTACACTGCTCTAGGAAATATGAATTTCAACAACGTTAAAGTTCCCAAGGTGCCAGGTGGTGGGGCTGCCTCTGCTCTGATTAAGGCGGGCATTATTGTTGGAATTGGCATATATGGAGTCGCTAATAGTCTTTACAATGTAGATGGAGGGTATCGAGCCATAGTGTTCAACCGCATATATGGTATCAAGGATAAGGTTATCAAATTTCCTTAGTTCTTATATTCGATGCTAGAAATTGTAAAATCAGAAAATTTCAGCTTCTTGTTATGCTGACATTATATTTGATTTCAATATGATGTTGTTAAATTTGGTTGCAAAGCTTGTGCTCCTCTGTGAAATTTTCAGTAGTTCGAAAGGTATTTATTGCTGGAACATAATTCTGCTAGATATACCACTTTGTTCTATGGAGGAAATTCCATCCCACCGTGCTTTTGATGAAACTATTGCTGTAAAATTTTTTTCTGGTGGGCTTATTTCATATGTGCTCTCTGATTAATTGATTTGCGGTGATAGAATTTCTATTTCTACTGAGAGAATACAAATCTATAAGTCTATCAGCAGAACAGAACTAATTTTGTAGTTGTTTTTCATCATTTTCTCTGTGTAGTTTTAGGGTCTTAAAGGAGTTGTCCTTTTATTCTGGATACAATGAAGAACCTATATGATTTTGAATATATTATAACATCTCTAAACTAAAGGGGGTCTGCCAACGTGTTTGTCTGTCTGCTTGACTCTGCATTGTGATGCATGCATTAGTACCTTTATATCATACCCACTAGATGGCCTAGTTAGCGGTCATCCTCATACTTATTATACTTTACAGACAGTTGGATCTCTCTGGGGGATGTCTGATAAACGGATAGTCATGTCCCTTGTTGATTTCTCTGGAAGTGCCTGATACATGGATAGAATGTTCCTTGTTGCTTCAAGAAAAAATTGAGCAAGCGATAGATGTGGAAAGTAGGCTGTGCTAGACCAAGACATTAAGAAGGGTACATCATGCTGATTAATTACTCCTTTGAAAAATATTCTGAAATCCAAGATTTGTTGAAAACAACGAGCTGCAAGTAGATACTAGTAGCACACATGGAGAGGCTCAAATTGTGAAAATCTTAGCTTACAACCATTTGAGGAATGAGGAACCATGGATAGATTTACGCTGGCCTGCCTACTTAGCCCAGGACTGGGTTCTATCTGTATTAATGCCTGCCGCCACACCTTACCACCTTTTTGACTAGTGAGAAAATGAATACTGCAATAGATGTAAGATTTACATCAAATTAGGACATATTAAATGTTTCAAAAATTCAATCAAACTTGAAGCAGTGCTCATGATTAACCATTCATTATGAAAAGGTCTGTACATAGAGAAAGGGCAGCTGAATCACAGTTTTCACAGTATCTAGTTCTTCCTTATTGAAACCAGCTTGATTGATCTATTTCATATACAACAAGTGATTACCTTTCTCCAAAGGCATTGTTTTTTAGTTATCAAGCCAATGTTGTTAAAGCGAGCCTTAATTCAGGGCTCAAACCCTGGCACCTTAATATACCTAGATAAGGCTCATTTCAACAGGCACACATTTAACCGTTAAAGCGTGCGCCTTTTTTTGAGGCTCAAGGTGTGTACCTTGAGCGCTTTAAATGTTTTTTTTTTAAATTAATTATTTCTTTTTGAATTAATAATTACATTTAATTGTTCCTTATAATACTAAATTAGTATTTATAAAATTGATATTGATGAAATTAATAATGGGCGATTAGAAGAATGGATGAAGACCATGATGAGGATAATTAATTTGTATTTGATAATGATTTTTTGACAAAAAAAATTTTGTAGTTGAAATTATTGGAGTAAATAAAACCACATATCAAACTAAATTTTGAAATAGCTTGAACCTTGAACATTAACTACCGTTGGAGCTATTGTATTGGAGTTTGTAAATGATGAAAATTCTAATTTAAAGAGACAAGTAAAGATGAAGAAGTAATTCAGCCCTATAAACTAAGGAATGAAAATATATGAACTTTTATTTGATAATGAATATAAATATTAACCTTTGTTGTGAGTATTTTGAGAATGATTTTTCAAGTTTGTTAATAAATTTTATTATTCTTGTGTATGTATTTATAGTAAACCGTGCTTATTAATTGTTATTTTTTATATTGTTAGTTGAAACATGAATTTAAAATTATTGTCATAAATATTTTTTAGTCTTTTATTATTATAATTTTAGTAATTGGAATTCATTATAAGAATATCTTAGATACATGTATATAAATTAATGTCACTTCCATCAAGCCTATGCTTGCACCTCGCCCTTGGCCTTTGGCCCTTGGGATCTTTTGCGCCTTAATGTGCCTTTAATAACACCGCATAAATCTCCAAAGCCCCTTTTTCAAAAAAGCTTCCCTCCTCCATACCGAGGGTACAAATATGCTGCATATTTTTACAGGTTAAAACCAATCATGTATGCAGTGCAAACCTGCCAGTAAACTAAACATGCACACCTGCAAGAGAATTCTGAGGACAAAAGTGCAATACTAGTCAGCTGTTAAACTCAATTAACTGCCAGAAGACTAAAGTAATCCAGCAGTCCCAAGAGATGTATTGGGTGCTTATGTTCGATTTTGAAAAAGTGCTTTTGGTAAAAGTTGTAATTTGTAGTTTCTGTTAATAAGTATTTTTTGGGAAAATATAATTTTTAGCTTATGTTAAAATTACTTTTGAGGTATTGTTGGAAAAGTTTTGAATTAAAAATTGTTAAAATAACCTGAAGGAAATCACAGAGAACAATAATAAGCTTTTTACAAAGTTTGAAGATCTAATTTTTACTTTTCATAAAGTTGTTTCAAAATCAATGACAAATGCAAAAATTATTACCGGAAGTTCTAGTGCTAAAGAATTCTCCACAATTCAAGATGTCATTAATTAGAATTTTTTCACAAATTAATTGACCTAAAGATATCCTGTGCAATGGCTATTCAAAGCCAGCTATGTAAACACTTACCTTTGTATCATGTGAAATTATGATTCAACATCTAGATAAAAAAGGGGCAAGTTTTCCAACTTAGTAAGCAAGCAACATCCCTTTAGAAGTACCAAGCATGTATTCTAAGCCTTAGGCTTAAACTGAATTATTAGTTAAATACTATGAGCTTGATTCATATATTGGAAAGCATAAAGTGAAATAACAATTTTCAAGAAAAGAAAATTTCTACTCAACACTGCTTAAGTTTCCTTTTCTTGCCAAAGACAGTTCTCCAGAATGAGCTACAATGACACATGACAAAATTCATTTACTGGACAATCCAGTAGCGTCACATGAATCACATAGCACAGGCCTGCTATTCTAATTCCACGTGGCAGTGTGTGAACGGTTCTTTATCTTACATTCACAAAATGTAGTCATATCTGGGAACCAATTTAAAAATCCAGCAAATTTTTTCATATATAATGCTGCTAAAAATTTCCTCTTTCAAATATTCATATATAAAGTCAAGAATGAATACAATAAGTTAGTGTTTAAATTAGTTAATTAATTAAAATAGAAGTGGTAACTTGAAACCAAAAGTTTCACCCCAAAGGTAGAGGCAATTGTCAAATGCATATACACCTGAAACATTCAGATGCAAATTACTCACTCTAAACTCAACTGCTGGCCACGAAACTAATTTCAATAGAAAGCCCTTTTAAATATCTTCCCAATAGTTGTGCTGAATTTCCTACTGAAAAGTTGTTAATAGCAGCATTGTCAGAAAATTTAAGAAATTGATAAAAATCAATGAAATCACACCCTTCTACTGTGAAAAGCTATAAGAGGTAAAATTTCTTGCACGGTTATCAGAAAAAGCCTTATTAAAAATTCTGAACTTAATGGGTAACATAACAATTTTCCATTTAACAATTGCCTTCCCCATATTGCCTCTCAAAAAATAACCCCTTCAGCTAATAATCATGTCCTTTGGTGTGGAATATTTGATATATTCTGTTCAGTAGAGGACCTTCACGATTTACATGTAAGAAACCTTGTTCAATTTGAAGAAGTAACAAACGAGAAATTGTATGACATGTGGTTTATGATTGTTGGGTCATTTTATGGAACCCAAAAGTTGAACATATTTTAGTGCCTCCAGTCGAAAGTATTAGTTCTGTTTCCTGTGTGTTAATTAAGTTGGTGCCCTGCTGTTCTTTGATCTTGTCTGCTCTAGAATTCTGTCCATTGAGGTTTTGCACTGGAGAAGTTTACTCATACATGAATTCACTATTTTCTTAAGCTCCTGACATCCAATTAAAGAGCACATATAACTATTATCTTAATGAAATGAGCATACATCTGCTGATTATTTGGACTGTCTACAGCAGTGTGTCAACTTTTTCCATTTAATGATGGGAATTTATTCAGTTCCTGATGCCTCTTTGTTGATATCATCACACTTTTCTAGAGATGAAATGTTTCCTTTTGATTATTGTAGTGTTTCGTCTGCTCTTCTGTGAACAAATTACATGTTTGTTGAGCAGGTTTATCCAGAAGGCACACATTTGATAATCCCATGGTTTGAGAGGCCAATCATCTATGATGTTCGTGCACGCCCTCATTTAGTGGAGAGTACTTCTGGGAGCCGTGACCTGCAGATGGTAAGCTTCCTGTCTAGCTTTTGTTCTTGGCCACTGCCATATTCATGGTTTTGCAAGGATGTATGAGTAATGTTCTTGAGATTGTTCAAATTGTTGAACTGATTCAGGAAGGGATTTCCACTCAAAAAGGATTGGCCACCTTTTGGAGATTCTTGACAACCACTTATAAACCCATGAGCTTCCATACCACGTGCCTGATGTGTAAATCAGCGCATCTATATGACTGTGACAACCATACAACCAATGTTGTTAAATGCGCACCTCATATGCACCTAGGTGTGGAGCTCAAAGCATGGCTCTTCATATCTAGATGAGATCTAAAAGGCACACATCTAGCCTCTAAAATGCACACGTTGAGTGCCATATAGTTTTTTTCAAAAAACATTTGTTTGTTTTAAGCTAGTTATTAGTTTTGATTTCTACATATAATACTATTTTGGTGTTTATGGAATTAGGATTGATAGAAGTAATGATTGACCGATTAGAAGCATAGATGAAAATCTTGAGGATAATGAACTTACATTTAAGGATAAAATTTTGGCAAATGATTTTGTAGTTAAAATAGTTGAAATAAATTAAGCTACACATCACACTAAACTGAGAAAGAACGTAAAGCTTGAACGATAAAAGGTACTTGACTACTCCATTAGAGTTTAAAAATAATGAAAATTTTAACTTAGAGAGACATGCAAAGATGAAATAATTTTAGCCTATAAGTTAAGTAACAAGAATATATGAATTTTTGTTTGATAATAATGATAAATATAGTCTTTGATATGAGTATTTTGAAAACAATCTTTAAGTTTGTTAATAAATTTTGTTGTTCTTATGTATTTATGATGAGTTGTGTTTATTAACTGTCATCTTTATGTTGTTAGTTGAGCTATGATTTTATGATAATTGCTATATTTGTTTTTTAGTGTTTCTTATTCTATTACTAGCTTCAACAATTGGAATTTTTTAAAAGAACATCCTATATACATATTTTTATAAATGAGAGCTTCATTTCCATCAGGGTTACATCTGCTCTTTGTACCTTGTGTCACAGTCCAAATTTTTTGTAACAACAAACTGTGTGGCGCGTCAAGTTTTCATGGAAATAGATGCTAGCCAAGTTAACCCACAAGCACTCTCAAGTGCTTGGGGTTGATCCCAAGACGCAACACGAAAACTTATGTCAGGGTTGAGTTTGTAGTACGCAAGTAAGTCGTTAGTAAAAGTGAAGAAATACAAGCAAGTAAGCAATATCAATAATATAACAGTTGGATATGAAAGAAGATTTCAAGAATTCATTCTCCCATATAGAGGCATTTGAGCTTTTTGGTCTTTGGCACTAGTATATATTGGAATGTCTCAATTTTCATGATGAGGTTTCTAATCTTTTGAAAATGATAAAATTCAAATTAAATTCATATAAATTCCTAGAAAAATACAAGGATGTGAAAAAAATTATATAAAAATTACATCGGTCGAGCTAGATTCTAACATTTTCCCCCTACTAAGCTGTCAACGTTCTCGTTAACTTAATCTTCATAGTGGCTTTGGCTTCTTATTTCTTCAATCTTACGTCTTAAGCTAGTTCCCAACTTGTTTATTCTGTTGGTCTTCCTTTCCACTTCACAAGCATTTCTTTCCTCTTCTTCCCTATCGATGTCGTCACCTCCCATTTAGCAATGATTTCTTCAACTCCTGGTGTTGGTGGTGGCTTTATCTAAATGTTAGAGTGCTGAGATTGGTTGCATGGAGGGTCTTCCATGTCAGGATAATATAGCTTCAAATAGCTCATATGGAATAAGAGGTGGACTTTCATTCATTTTGAGGGATCTATCTTATATGATGCCTTCCCCACACGAGCAACGATCTGGACATGCCCGTCATATTTTCGTAGGAGGCGCTTGTCTCTTCCTCTAAGAAACCGCATTTTCTATTGGAGAAGTTTCACTAGCACAAGATCCCCTACCTTGAATTGTATAGGTCGTCGACTCTGATTTGCCAACATTTTCATTCGACTAGACGTTTTTTCCAAGTAGGCTTTGTCAATCTCTGTGTTCTGCTTCTACTCTCGGGCAAAGTTGTAAGTATGAGGACACTTCCCATTGTATGGCTTAGCCATGGTGTGTGGAAGAAGTGGCTGCTGACTTGTTACAATTTCAAAAGGACTCTTGTTTAAAGAAAAGTACTTTTAAATGTTAAAGCAAAATTGAGCAATACTAAGAATCTTTACCCAATCCTTCTTACTGGCACTCACAAAATGCCTCAAGTATTCTTCAAGTAGGTCATTGAATCCCTCTATTTGACCGTCAATTTGAGGATAATAGCTCAATAAAATATTCAATTCTGATCTAAGCAGTCTAAATAATTCTGTCCAGAAGGCTCCGATAAAGCGTCTATCTCGGTCACTCATAATGTTTTGGGGCATTTCCTAATATTTGATGATGTGTTTGAAACATAAAGACACTGTCTCATCCCCTGAACAATTTTTCGTTGTCGGAACAAAAGTAGTGTACTTTGAGAAGCGGTTTTATATCACCAAAATGCATGAGTACTCACAGACCTTGGGCAGCCCGACAATGAAATCCAGGGAAACACTTTCCCAGGGTCTATTAGGTACAGTGAGTGGTTCTAACAACCCCACCGTCTTCGGCCGCTTGACCTTATTTTGTTGACAGGTGAGACATGTCTTCGTGTAGCTCATCACATCCTCATTCATTTTAGGTCAATAATAGCCATTTTGTAACAAACTCAGGGTATGCTGCCATTCCAGGTGGCCAGCCCATAGAATGACATGACATTATCTGAGGAGTGCCCTCCTTAGTCCACCAGCCTTGGGTATGAAAATCCGGTATCCCTTTATGAAGATCAATCCATTATTTGTCCAAAATCTTTGAGTTTTGCCATCTCGGATAAGTCAAAGTAGTGTCGC
>JAOVVI020018722.1:0-10289 GCA_028571085.2 Nepenthes alata
TTTTTTGTTTATTTTGCCTGGGGTCATGGGACCAACAAGATTAAACATTCCAAATTTTGATTACATAATCAACTAAGACAATGAAACAGTGTGCAAAATAGCCCAGCTAAAACTTTTCCTTTTTTTAATGATTATCAGATGTAAAGCCCATCAATAGGGTGCAATCCTTCACCACAAACGACCCACACAAATGTTTTGCTGAGTGCTCACACACATCAAGAACATGAAGCATTGAGAATGGAAGAACACCTAATACAGAGAAGGGAAGAACATGTAGCACTGAAAGGGGAAGAACACTAACTCACAAAATATAGAGAGGCCATGAAGGCAGTGAAGAATATCCACACAAGAATAAGGAACCAGCAAAGAAACACTTGAACAAGCTCGACTTTCATGGAGATCACCACTGACTAGCATGGAGTCACCATCTTCTATAGCGACTACAAAAATTTGTGTGGTAGGTTTATGCCAAATCTGCTTTTTTTTTCCTTCTCTCTCCCTTCTCTTCTTCTTCTTCTTCTTTTGGGTGCGGTAAATTCAGCCAAAAAAAGGGAGGATGGAGTAGGAGAAACCCCTTAAGTCTCTAATACCATGTTGTAACTAGGATTTGTATGAATGTGGGAAGTGGGAGATAAATTAATCCATTCTTCCCCTTTCTCTTTATTATATAGCGCAACTCATTACAATGAAGGAAAGAACACATAAATAAAGGGAACAAAATGAAGAAAAGTAATCTTCCCCTTGATTTTCTCCAGTCACAATCTTGCCTAATCTTCCTTGCTTATTTGTTTATCTCTTTAACATCCTTAGCAACTAGTAATCATGAGCTTTCAAATGCTATCTTGCATATTCAAGTATTCGAAACTGACAGTACTCCAAGAACAAAGCTACCTCGGAAAACAATGTGCTCTGCCAAACCATCTAGCAACTCATCCACTATTATAGTACGATTCTGGTCCATGACTAAGATTTAGAACCCTATAATATCCACATGCATCCTTCAAGCACAATCCTTTTCTCTAACAGACCATACCAGGCTAAAGCCCTTTCTTTAACTATTTTTTATTTTCACCTTTATATGGGATGAGGTTAAACATTAGTCAGACATTACATGGTACTGGAGGATTATAGCGGTCATGAAACATCTTTGGAGAGAAGCCTTTAGGTTTGGCAAACATTTGGAGCACTGATAGAGCTCATGTAGACATGGTTTTGATTTGAGGACAGTTCTGCCTCCTGAATATTCTAAAATTGCTTTAATGTTGCAATTAGGTCAGTTGCCCAAATCCACTCCATACAGTAGCTTCTACTAAAATTTCCCATATGCCTTAACATAAAATTCTCAGATTACCACAAATTTTGTCACGAGCTTGGAGATGGTCCACAAATATCACTAAGACATTCACTCCCCAGAAAGATTCATAATGTTCAACCTAAAAAGTTGGTAAGTATTTCTTGTCCTTGCATGCCAAGATTGATATATTGCGTACTTGCATTGGCATATTAAGACTGCCATCAGCAAGCTTCATTCAATTAAGAACATAACTACTCTCCACGGTGTATCCCAGCTTCACTAGATTACATTTCAGATCAATGAGACAAAAAATTTACAACAAAATCAGAGAAGAGCCAACGAAAATTTATAACTTCTCTGTGTGTGTGTTAATAGGATGCTGAGATGGCATCATATGAAAAAACTGAAGAAAGGGGGAAAAACAACTAGCTAAGGGAACCCAAAAGCTTGGGTAGTATGAGGAGCTGGTATGCCACACAGACCTTCTAAGATGTCCTCACCAATTATTTCTACTAGCAATCTCATATTCATGAAATGGATTAGAATGGTATTTGTACTGACATGGCAAAATAAACTAGTCAAATAAGTACTTTGTGTCAGAATTTAGAAACTTAATGTGTTTTGTGTTTCGAATATTTAGTATTCTCTTATTTACATGTTTACTATTTATTTTTACTTGAAAAAACTCAAAGAAACCTTAGAAAAGGAAAGAAATAAGGGAAAGTGATGAAAAAAATGGATCAATCAGATAGCCATTTGAAGCAGTTTTACAACTCATGGATAGTTGAAGATGGCATCAGCATCCATGCTTTTGTGTTCTATCGGCCAAAAGCTAAAAGGAATCTACAAATTTGATCTCTCCCAAAAGCTTACTGAAAAGGTGATCAATATTCTCCATAAGTAGCTTTAGGTTTTTAAACACGGTTCAATTTGTTGCTTCTTCAAACCCCCTGCCCACTCCAAAAAAAACACAAAAAAAGAAAAAAGGTCCCTTGAGAGAAGATACAAATTGTAATTTCTCCCAAAAACACTTTCAAAAAGTTCGCAAATCAAAGCCGTTGTAGAGGCAATTATTAACAGAAGAATAAAAAAAAATGCAGCAATTAAATTTTGAAGACATTGAGACACCGTTGAAATGATGGTACTTCAGGGTTCAGCTATAAATTACCCAGAGGTTCAGAGAAGCTGTTCTTATGGAGACTGAGATCATAGTTTCCAATTCACGATCATATAATTTCTAAACTGAGAGTAACTAGATCTTGGAGGGTGGATCTCTCCCCCAAAAATATATATTTGTTTTGCCAAACGTCTGAAATAGCTAAGGTTGATGGGCTGCAATTAACTTAATAACTTGTGCAGAATGCTATTTAGTGGTACATTTCTTTCAAGAATTGTAGGGAAAACCTACACAGGAGGAATTTGTTGATTGTCTTAGGACCTGTTTGGCATAGATTGAATTTTCAATAGCCTCAGAGTATGAGACTCAACCAGAAATTCTTCAATCCGTGTTTTGTTGTGTGTGAAGGCCTGAGGGCACAGGAATGCTTCACTGGTACTAATCTCTAGGACTCTTTAAGTTCCCATCTTAATGAAATCAGAAGCATGAAACTAACAAGAGAGACGCTGAAGCCTGTAGTATCCTTACTGCGTGGCTCCTCCATAAGTCAATTTGACATTACATATAATACACTGCTGTGAGAAAATAAGTCATTGTTCTCAAACATTCATCAAATTGGTAGGAAGGCAAAACGTGGACCTGGTAGGATAATGTTCCTTTCGCTTTCTTCCACATCTATTTTCATCTATTCAAACCAAACTTATGAAATGGGACCTTTCGCTTCCATTTCCTAAAAGTTAATGTCTCTTCAATTCTTCCAGCGATCACAAAATAGAAAAGGGAAGCACAACAGCAGCCAAATCTTGAGTAGAAAACGTAACTCATGAATTCTACGAGCCGCAGGGTCGTCACTAGAGTATTGATTAAGTGTATATCAAAGTGACAAAAACCAACTGAATGTACAAGCACTTAATTCAAAAATTAGGGTTTTTTGTTGAAATATTCAGGAACAATGGCAGAATTAAACAGGCAATAAAATAATAACAAATATTCTGAAAGATTACGAAAGAACTGTAAAATACATAACGAATGCAAGATTCCGAGGACTAACCCTTACCTCAGAAACAATGTTTGACCTCATTCCGCCACTCCCTCACCTCCTCGCGACTGGTGCGCGGTATTGACGACGCCCGAGTCACCACCTTCCTCGTATTAGCTTAATAGGCGATTTAAACATCAAAATCAAGCGCATGTTCAAGACACTTCGAGTTCAAGCTACTGGCTTAGTGGATCGGGTTCAAGAGTCTTCTTTTTTTTTTTTCTTTTTTTGGCGAGGGGTTTGAATTTCCCTTTTTATTTTTTGTTCATTCATAAGATAAGTTAACAATTAGAACTGAAATTGATAGATAGAGCTTAATTATCACTCAAAAGTTGAAAGTTTAATATCTTATTACATATTTTATTTTATTAATATATGATGCTATACTTTTTTTTTATTCTTCAATTATAATATTATCTAATTCATTGATAATATTTTGAAATATACTTCTTTTTTTATGTGATAAAGGCATTGATGGCAAAAAAAAAATTAAATTTATCGTATAAGATTTTATACCTAGATATCTTCTTTTATATAACACAAACTGATAGATATCATGGTTAGATTAAGATTTTAAATTAATATAATAATATTTATTTTAAGTTAATATATTTTCATTATTTCTCAAATATTAGGGATACTGTCAATTTTTCTTCCAATTGCATTCACTTAAATTAGTCTAATTTTTTAGGTTATACTAATCAAATAAATGAGATTTAATACATATTATGAATCTTTGAGCCTTGAAATTTTTAAATAAATTTCTGGGTTGTTAATTTAAAATTTGATATATCACAAATTAAAATAAAAATATGAAAATTTGTGACTAATTTTTTAATATATTTATCAATACTTAAATTAGACTAAACCCGATTTCATCTATATATTTAATATATTTTTTAATAAAAACGTATTGTTAAATTTAACAATTATTTCTTTGAATCCATTTTCACTGTTACAGCGGTCTAGCATGCTCGATTTCATCTATTATCATCCATCATCTTGTAGCTTGGCCTTTGTCAATCCATCTTTAACCATACATCTAAACCCGAGTTGTAATATCCTAGATATTGTTTTAATTTTATTTGCATATAATTATTATTATTTTCTAGATAAATTATGATAAAAAATTTTTAAGTGTCAAAATTTATGATAATATCATAATATTTATTTTTGGCTAAGTCTCATATTAGTGATGATATTTCTAGTCGATCAAATAACATATATGATAAATCAATTTTAGATTAAATTAAAGTACATCTTAGTAAGAGGACTAGTTAGGTCTTGTAGATGTAAGTGGAGACATTAGGTGCCGAGGCTCATCGAGGCTTAACATGCTACATGAACCAAGTCAGATAGATTAGTAGGAAAAGAAAATGAAAATAAGACAGATTTGATTTTCAAAATTACCTGAGTGAGGGGGCTGTGTTGGCGTAAAACGGAAGACACGGTGATCGGGCGGACGGATCACTCGAACAGCAACAGAGCAGAGCTCTCGGTCGGACGGCTAAAAGTAGAGATAGAAAAACGAGAGAAACACACACGAGATTTAACGTGGAAAGATCCTTTTCAACTAAGAAAAAAATCACCCAAGAATACACTATAAAGAATGATTGTTTACAAGAATGTTAGTTACACCAAACCCAAATAAAAGAAAAACAATCACTAAGTGTATATCACAAAACCTCTCTCTAAAAGTGTCTCTCACTTTATCTTTACAGCAAGGCTGCCCACAGCTCTCTCAAAACTCTTGCCCAAGTGATTTCTCACGCCACAACAACACACACTTTGCGCTCGCCAACACTTAAGATAAGTAAGGGCACAAGCCTTTATATACACAAAGGGCCTAGTGGTCGGCCAGCCACCTTACTGGCAGTAGGGTGGTAGGACCATGCCTCCTAGGACTGCCATGGCAGGTGCATGCCCAGCGTGTCAGAATGACAGGCCTGACACCCTAGGAAGTTGTAGCCGTCTGATCGTCTAATCAGAGTGGGTCAACTGTCCACCTGCAAAACACGGTTACAGCTGGCCTACGGAGAGAGAGAGTCAATGCCTAGGCTTTCAGCGTTCTCGTCCATGTCCTCAACTACCTCTCGGACGCCTTCAACGAGTTGCCGTCGTTATTGACAGGCTTCTCGGACCACTCACAAAGTCTGCATCATTTTCCCCTAACGAGTCCGCGGATAAATATACCACGAAGGGAGTGACCCCAACAAACTTTCTCTCAATACCGAGTGGGAGTGAAGTTAGTTAGACCGGCAATGTCACAACAAGCTTCTAGTTTTTCCTTTGGCAAAATTTTGGTCAACATGTCCGTGCCATTGTCATCTGTGTGGACCTTTCCAATTGATAGCTGCCTATCATCAAAAATATCTCTCACCCAATGATATCGCACGTCAATTTGCTTTGATCTGAAATGGAATGATGATTTTTTACACAAGTGAATAACACTTTGACTATCACAAAGGACCTTGTACGTCTCTTGTCTTAAACCCAACTCTTGGATGAACCTCTTCATCCAAAACATTTCCTTGCAGGCCTCGGTCACGGCAATGAACTTTGTCTCCGTAGTCGAGAGGGCGACGCACTTCTGCAACTTGGACTGTCAGGAGACTGCCCCTCCCGTAAATTTCACCAAGTATCCGGATGTTAATTTCCGAGAATCAACGTTCCTGGCCATATCTACGTCTGTGTACCAGAACAGTTGAGGCTTCTCTCCTCCAAATTTCAAACCCATCTTTGAAGTCCCACGGAGATATCTGAAAATCCACTTTACAGCGGACCAATGCTCCGTCCTTGGGTTTGAGAGAAATCGGCTCATAAGGCCAACCGCATAAGTAATGTCCGTCCGCGTACATCTGACTACCAACGGTCGAGGAGTAAGGAATCTTACTCTTACGCGCCTTCTCAGTGTCCGAGGACGGACACTACTGCTTGTTCAGCCTAAAATGGTTGGCTAGAGGGGTACTGACAGGCTTGGAGCTTTCCATGTTGAATCGCTGAAGCACCTGTTCAACATAGCCTTCTTGGGACAGCCAGAGCTTCTTGTCCCCTCGGTCATGAAATATTATGATCCCCAAAATCTGCTTCGTCGGTTTGAGGTCTTTTATGACAAAAGACTGCCCCAGTTGCTCTTTTAGCTCCTTGATTCGAGCATTATTCTGTTTGACAACCAGCATGTCGTCCACATAAAGGAGGAGGATGACGAAGTCATTTTCCGAAATTCTCTAGACAAAGACACAGTGGTCGAAAGTAGTCCTATGGTATCCTCGTCCGACCATAACAAACTCAAAATTTTGGTACCACTGTCTTGGAGTTTATTTCAACCCGTATAAGCTCTTCTTCAAACGACAGGCCAGTCATTCCTTCCCCTTGACTTCAAAATCAACTGGTTGCTCTATGGAGATCTCTTCCTTAAGATTTTCATGGAGAAAAGTTGTCCGGACGTCCAGTTGCTCAATCTCCAGATCCAAAGCCACTACCAGTCCGACCACCACACGGACCAAGGACATCTTCACAACATGTGCGAAGATTTCATCAAAGTCAACACCCTTGCGTTGACCAAAGCCCTTCACCACAAGCCTTTCCTTGTGTCTCAGCTTTCTCGAGTCCTCGGTGGTCTTCAGCCGGAAGACCCATTTGTTCTTCAGGGCCTTCTTCCCATTGGGCAGTTTAGTCAGCTCAAAGGTATGGTTTTCATGAATAGATGTCATTTCTTCATTCATGGCCTCAAATCATTTATCTTTCTGAGTCCTACGCATGGCCTTACCAAAATCTTCAGATTCACCAGCATCAGTGAGGAGGACGTACTCACTTGTTGGCAAGCGGACGGACGGACGTCTCTCTCTGGACGACCGTCTCACAGGGGCCACCTCGGCCTATTGAGGGGCCAAATCTGCAACTTGATCTTCCTGAGGCGCTGGAACTGCCTCATCATGGTTGCCAGCCACTCTTGGTCCGCCGACATCGGACACAAGAGGTACTGGACGGACAGCATCAACATCAACTCTATCCGTCCGAAAAGTATTTTGTTGAGATTTCTTCTCATTCCCAATGTCCTCTATAGTCTCTTCCTCAATGAAAACCACATCTCTGGACCGGACCAACTTCCTTTCCTTTGGGTTATTGAACCTATACCTAAGTTCGTCGTCGCCATCGCCCAGAAAGACACATTGCTTTGTCTTTGGCTCCAGCTTGCTCCTCTCCTCTCTCGGAATATGAACAAAGGTCTTGCAGCCAAAAGTCCGAAGATGATTATAAGCTGGTTCCTTCCCAATCCAGATCTTTTTTGGGACTTCCCCATTCAGAGACTTACTGAGCGACCGGTTAATCACGTGGGCGGCCGCCTTCAAGGCCTCGGCCTAAAAAGATCCCAGAAGCCTGGCCTCGGGCAATATGCACCTGACCCTTTCCATCAGGGTACGATTCATCCTCTCGGCCACGTCATTCAACTGTGGCGTCTTCGGTGGAGTCCTTTGATGTTTGATGCCATGAGCTCTGCAATAGGCATCAAAAGTACCAATATACTCTCCACCGTTGTCGCTCCAGACGGCCTTCAACTTCCTTCCGGTGTCACACTCAACGAGAACATGAAACTGCTCAAAGATTCCCGCGACCTGATCATTCGTCTTCAGCGGGAATACCTACAGTTTCCTTGAGCAATCATCAATGAAGGAGACAAAATACTGTGCTTCTCCAAAAGACTTTTCCGAAAGGAGACCACACACATCTGTGTGGACGAGCTCTAGGACCTCGGACCTCCTGGAAGATGTGTCTCCTTGAAAGGAGACTCTCCGTTGCTTTCCTGCCATGCAGTGAGGGCAAGTCATCGGCCTGTCTCCATCCATCTCTGGGATGAGACCCTTCTTGGCCATATGACTCATGCCTCGCTCACTCATGTGTTCGAGCCTTTTGTGCTACAGGCCCGAGGACTCCACACATCTGGAGGCATTTACCTCTACTATCTCAGCCTTGGCTGCATAAATGCCTGAGGCCTTTCCTCCTCGGGCAATCACTCATGCCTCGCTCACTCATGTGTTCGAGCCTTTTGTGCTACAGGCTCGAGGACTCCACACATCTGGAGGCATTTACCTCTACCATCTCGGCCTTGGCTGCATAAATGCCTGAGGCCTTTCCTCATCGGGCAATCACTATGGAACCCTTCGTCAGCTTGAAACCGCCATCACAAAGACGCTGCAGTAGCCTTCATCATCAAGCCGTCCTACTGAAATGATATTCATACGAATATTGGGGACATGTCGGACGTCCCTCAAAATCAATCGGGCTCCATTGTCAGTAAGGAGACGTCGCCGTGTCCAATGATCTCAGACGTTTCCATGTTGCCCATCTTCAACACTCCTGAGGCACTCGGAGTATAAGTAGAGAACAGCTTTCTTCTGGAGGTGACATGGATGGATGCGTCAGAATCCACCACCCAGTCAGAGGCCTGCTTGGCCACGCTCACAGAGTCTTCTGACTCCAAAGCCAGAAAAAGGTCACCTCCAGTGACAACAGAGACCGAGGACTCTTCCTCGCCACGTCTCTTTTCTCCTCATTCTTTTCCAGCGTTTTCAGGCTTCCACTTATAATAAAACCTTTTGATGTGACCCTTCTTGCCACAATGGTGGCACTCCATATTCTGGTACCGAGAACGTAACTTACTCCGCCATTTGTCTTTAGACTTTGGGCCATGTCCTCGGCTACTTCCCTTGGATTCGGTGACAAGGACCTCGGAGTGCTGAGAGGTGGACGTACCCTGAGACTGCCGTCTCACTTCCTCGTTCAGCACATCTCCTTTGACCATCTCTAAAATCACAATGTCGTCAGGAGCTGTGTTGGCAATGGTGATCCTCATGATCTCCCATAAGTCCGAAAGGGTTGTCAGGAGTCAGAGTCCGAGCACCTCATCCTTAAATTTAATCCCCATGCCATTTAGCCGGTCCACACAGCCCTGAAATTCGTTCAGGTGGTCGACGACTGATGAGTCGTCCTTGTACCAAATCTGCATTAGCCTCATCAAGTGGAAGATTTTGTTATTACCGGTCTTGGAGGCATAGAGCTTTTGCAATTTCTTACAAAGTTCATTGGCATTTGTCTCTCTGCGAACGTGATTGTACACGTTGTCCACGAACTGCCGGATGTAGCCGCACACTTGCTTGTGCTCCAGCATCCACTCCTCGTCCGTTTTTACCGTCGGATTTTCTGTGGCAAAAACGGGATTGTGCATGGACTTCACAAAGAGCAAGTCCAACATCTTGCTCTGCCAAGTGTTAAAGTTGGTTCCGTTTGAGCAAGTCATTTTGCTTCCAACCTCCATAGTAGCCAGCAACACGGTCACTGTTCAAAGAACCACGTCTCTGCTACCACTTGTTGGCGCAAAACGGGAGACACGGTGACCGGACAGACGGATCAATCGGACAGCAATAGAGCAGAGCTCTCAGTCGGACGGCCAAAAGTAGATATAGAAAAATGAGAGGAACACACACGAGATTTAATGTGGAAAGACCATTCTCAACTAAGGAAACAACCACCAAAAAATACACTATAAAGAATGATTGCTTACAAGAATGTTAGCTACACCAAGCCCAAGCAAAAGAAAAACAATCACTAAGTATATATCATAAAATTTCTCTCTAAAAGTGTCTCTCACTCTATCTTTACAATAAGGCTGTCCACGGCTCTCTCAAAGCTCTTGCCCAAGTGATTTCTCACGCCACAACAGCACACACTTTGCGCTCTCCAACACTTAAGACAAGCAAGGGCACAAGCCTTTATATACACAAAGGGCCTAGTGGTCGGCCAGCTGCCCTACTGGCAGTAGGGTGGCAGGACCATGCCTC
>JAOVVI020018723.1:0-10289 GCA_028571085.2 Nepenthes alata
TTTACACTTTGTGGATTCCCTTCCATTTACTCGTTCTGTTCCTTTCGTTCATTTGGAGCTTAGATCTTTCAACCAATAAGTTTAACTCGTAAGAGAATTTGATTATACTTACCTCTGTGGGTTAAGCACCACCTTAGAAGCCTCCGGGACGCATCCTCTTACTCCCGGTGCACAATTACACATTTTAGAGCTTATGATTTGGCACAACACTTAGTTATAAGTTCCATCATAATTGACGAGAGCTAAAGCATGCACACTTACCTTCCAATTTCGAGTGAACAGTGTTAGGCCACTTTTAGAGGGCTTGACACCGCAAACGGGTCAAATTTTGCAAAATCGAACGTCCGATCAACACGTACTTACTTTTGGGATGCGGGGGTTCATATTCTAGAGTCATCTCAACATTTTATGATGGTAAAAACATGTAATTTTCACTATTTGTCTCGGTGAACAGTGTCAGCGCCCATTTAAAGGGCCCGGACGCTGCGAACGGGTCAAGATGTGCGAGATCGATCACGCGGCCGACATATATACACATTTGGGACGTGGGCATTCACAATTTGGGATCAATTTAACAAAATATGGTGTGAAAACGGAAAATCTACAATTTTCCGTAGGTTAGGGTTTGACGGTACTCCACCGGTCGGATCGGTGAGTAAATCAGACAATAAGTTACATAATCCTTGGTCTCAAGTCACGGATTTCACATTTTCCATGGTTTGGATGGGTATCGAGACAAAAATACTCGACAATAACCAAAAAACATTGAAAGAGGAAAGTCAGTGAGTATGAGAACACTTACCTCGTTGCGTGCTATCACTTTTATAACTGGCTCCCAGACAGATTCGAACTCTACGGCTCGATCTCCTCCTTTCTCTCTCTAAACCCAACGCTCTTCCTCTCTCCTCCTCTCCAAAAACTCTCTAGAAATGAGAAAGGTCGAAGAAACGCGAAGCAGGTCACATTTTTATACCCATCGTGCCGCTCTAGCGCCGGGCGAGCGAGCGGCAAGTGCGGTATTGCTGCCAGCCCGCGCTCGAGCACGTACAGGCGCTCAGCGGGTGGAGGAGCTACTGGATTTTACCGCACGAGCGCACATTGGCGCTCAACGGGCGGGGGACCTACTGGATTTTACTACTCAAGCCTATGCTCGAGCGCACAGCAGGCACAGTCTGCTGGCAGCATTTCAGCAAATCACAACTCAATTTTCCTTCCGATATGCATACTCATACATTCAATAGGTTTAGTATTAATTATTATCATGTTAATTTTCTCATATTTATTATATTTTTAGACCCGGAACCTCACAGTTTTGATCTCCATGTTGTTAATATTTGTATATTAATAAATCAGCTAAATTGTGCCAATCATTGTCACTCATACAATTCTTTATACATGCTAAATTTTTGTTCAACACGTTCTTCGTTTGTTGACTAGACATGATTGCTATTGCTGCCAAGCTTTGTTGACCTAGTTCATTGACCGTATTCGATTCATGGTAGTCATTCCTATAGAAGGACGTCAGAACCTCTTAGAAAGGATTGTACTTTAGTTTTCAAGCCCCCTAGTCTTTATACAATCGCTGTCATCTGACTGTCTTTTGGATCGTTTGATTACTTTAACCAACACTGTGACCGTCTTTTTTTAGTAGGTCGTTTTAATAGGTGAGAGTTTCACCCAATTTATGATCAGTCATGGTCACTTGTATTCATAAAATCACATGCAAGCACACAAATGAATAATTAATGTAGCAAATTTGTGGTAATCTTATTGTTATAGATATGGTTAAATACATCATGCAAGCACCCTATATGTTGTGTACAAAACTTACTTCTTTCTCGTGTAAGTTTACTGATAATATTTTTTAAGAGGAGGGTGTTCCATGTCCTCGAGACAAATTTTTTATTTTGAGTATGTAATTTATATGCACTATTTCGAATAATGGCTAAGATTAGGAATTATATCTCCCAATTAGATGAGAGTTTGCTCTTATTGGCAATCTTGCCCATAGCCTCTATGCTCCTTAAAATTAGATCTCATACCACAAAGTTTTGAACTTTCACATTCTTATTGTAGTACCAAGCTACTTGTTGCTGGTAAGTTACCATCCGTAACTTTACAATGTCTCAGACTTCCTCGAACAAATTGAGATGTCCTCTCAAATGTTGGAAATTACTTTATAGGTCAAACTTTACGACTTAGGGGTTGGGTAGTCAAATTTCTATTAGAATGACCACCTCTATTCCATAATTTAAGTGGAATAGTGTCTTTCGTTTCGGTTCTCAAGGGGTTGTTTGGTAGGACCACAATTCAGAGGGCAACACATCAACCTAGGAGCCTTCTGCGTCTTCTAACTTCATTTTTAACTTATATAATAAGGTTCAATTTTTTACTATAACTTACCTATTTGTCTGCGGATAGGCTAGAAAAGAATAAACCAACTTGTGAGATCCTGATCCCGAAAACATGAAAATTCCTAGTTATTAAATTGATATAAACGTGTTTTAGGTGAATGTATTAAGGAAAAATGTAGGATAAACTCGATTTAGAGGCAGATTTAGCCCCTAGGGCATCGGCGCCACCGGGGCCTAAATAACAGAAGGCACCGCTCGAGTGGCACTCGAGGCGCCAACTGAGCGGAATTACCAGAATCGGGCCCTCGAGGCATGCCCGGTTAGCACTCAAGTGCGCCGGTTAATTTACACAGGGCACCTACTTGGCGCTCGAGCGCCGGTCACGGCCCCAGACACGTGATATCTTTTCTCCCGCATTTTAGTTGAGGAATTTAGGGATTTTGGCTCATTTTGGACCGCAGCCACGAGCAGTGAATGAAGGGGAGAAGATAGGAAGGAGAGAGAAGAAAAGAAAAGGAAAAAATCTTTCGATCCACCCTGATCAGAGTCACGGTAACTGTAAATCGAGCTCAAGCAAGTGTACCTTGGACGCTATTTTTTATTTTTACTGCTTTTCTGTATCTTAAAAATGTTATTTATACTCTAAAAGTATGTTTCACCATTATGTATAAATAAAACCTATTTCTGTAAATTATTCGGATAGATTTCATATTTATACATATATACTACAATATCTAGCTTCAATTTCATGAAAATACATGTATTCAGTGTCCGTTTATCGTCCGAGAGTTCTGGCAAAACCCTAGGTACGAAAATAAAGGGGTTTTAATAATTTTCACCTAAAATTTCTGTTATATAAAAGTTAATTGGTACTGAGATAAAGCTCCTGGTGTAATCTGTTTCTGAAAATTTTACGTTGACTTATACTGATAAATTACTATGGACTTCTGGAGCAAAATTGAAGGGTTTTAGACCGATACTGTATATTCTGAAAATAAATCTGAAGGGTTCAAACTATTTCTGTGTATTCTGAAACGAAAATGAAGGGTTTTATACTGTCATTGTATACTTTGAAACTGAGTAAAGAGTTATTGTGAAACTCTAACTTATTTTTGAAACTGAAAGGGTTTTCAGTTATAAAATAAAAAGGAAAAAATATTTTTGATACTGTTAATTAGGATCCGTAACTTATATATAGTCAGGTTAGGTTCTCCGACATGCTTTAGAACGTTCTGGTGGTAATCGAGGATAACTCTTTCCATGGAGTTGTATGTGGTCCACCATTCCTCAGGACGTTAACCTAAAGGGTAATTTATTATTACCGGCTGGCGTACTGTACTGAATCCTACGAGAAGGGTGTCCCACGAGACGGGAAGACTATTTTCTGGCCTTAAATTGTACGGAGTGAATACAATCTATTCTCGATTATTCATTCCCTCCATTAGTAGGGTCTATTGGTTGGGTCCTTTACTGTTAGAAAAGAAATTTTTCATAAGTTATAGAATTAAGACCAATATCTGCTTTCTGGAGCCTGTTTTACCGATTTATTATTAACGAAGCATGGCTACGCCTATTTCTAATTTTTGAAGCTTGATATCTTCTGTTTCCTGATAGTTCTGTAATCTTCTACATTATATTTCTGCTATAGTTTCAGTAAACCACTACTTTGTAGTATTTACGTTTCCACGTGCAACTATATCCATTTTTTTGTATTCCGTTCTGCATAAAAGTTTTACTGCATGCCTACATGTACCTTGCTAGGCCTCGGATCACTGTTTTATTATTATTTTTTCCTCCAAATGAGACAGTAGAGCTAATACCTGATGAGAAAGAGTGGATTAGCGTTCAATCTGAAAATTTTTGAGGATCTGAAATATTTTGGAGTCACTCAAAAGGAAATAGTTGGATGTAAAGACCAGATCTTGACATATGATTTTGTATATAGATTTTATACCTATGGATATTTATGTATATATGGGTTCTGTATAGAAATGTATGTGATGCATGTGATGAACAGAAAACTATACTTCTGAAGGTTAATAGTTCTGCTTCCGCTATATACTTTTGAGTTTTTGTATAGTTCTAGTCGGCATCTCTCATCTTGATTCTGATATAGTTGATAGGATTGTTGAAATAATCCCATGGATGGCATCTGTGGTCCTGTGAACACATGTTGTAGAAAATTATGGTATAAATAGATAGTTTTGTGCTTGTACTGGTTTGTTATACAGGTTTGTATAGATTTATATGTTTAGCCCGGTTTTAGGAAAAACTCTGCCCGTTTTTTCCAAGAACCTAAGTGAGACTTTGACTTCTATTCCTGTTATGCAATGATGGAATTAATTGAGGAAAAAAAATCTGTTCCGTCACACAACTTGATTTTCAAACTCACACAGTACCTAGTAAACCTCTTTCTAGTGAATTACATTCTATTATTTGTCACTATAACCTTGAGAATCCCAAACCTACAAATGATGCTCTGTCAGATGAACCCGGTCTCATTTTTCTTTATGATTCTTGCCAGTGGGGAGGCCTCTACTTATTTCATGAAGTAGTCTATGACGATTTCATATCCATGAAGGTGTACTACCCTATTGTCCTTTTTATGTGTTTGGCTTCTTTTAACTTTTTCAATAGAATATCTTCTTCAAGATACCTTCTGTATGGAGTCATCCTGGTATTGCAATCTGAGATCTGAAATATCTCTTCTCTTGGGACCTCTACACTTGGGATCGTAGTCACTTCCCTCATCTCTCTAGCATATTGCTCAAGGTTCTCAAACACTATTATTTTTGCCAGCTGATCTGCCTTCCGATTGTCTTCCCTCTATATGTGATGAACTTCGTCTTTATCGATTGACTCGATCTGGCCCTTTACTCTAACAAAATATTTTGCGAGTGATGGACTAGACGCCTCAAAATTCTCAACCACTTGATTGACTATCTTCTCTGAATTGTTATGAATGATAAGACTTTTGGTTGAACATTCCTTTTACTTGTCTGAACCTAACCAATAAAGTGTCATACTTTGCGATGTTATTAGTGGCAAGAAATCTGAGCCTTATCGAGTATTTTATCTTTAACTTATCCGGAGTTCTCAGGATCACACCAGCTCCGTTCCCTAATTAGGAAGATGACTTGTCTTTGTGCAAAATGTACGTTAGTGCCTCTTCATAATGAAAGGGGCCATCATGCTTCCCGAGATCACTTGAAATCAGGGTTTTTATTTTGACTATAAAATCTGCAATGACCTGCCCTTTTATGATCGGCCATACTCAAAATTCTATGTCAAACTCGTAAAATTCCACAGTCCATTTAATCAATTGTCCAAACACCTTGAGTCTCTGCAGGATCCCCTTTAACGATTTGTTAGTTCTGATAATGATCTTATGAATTTGAAAGTATTGTCGAACTTTCCTAATGAAATGGATAAGTATTAAAGCAATCCTTTTGATATATGAGTAGTAAATCTCGATATCTATTAGAATTTTCCTGACATAATAGATAGGCTATTGTATCTTAGATTATTGTCTAAAAAGGATAAAACTTAGTGCCATGTCAAATATGACCAAATAAAGGTATAATTCTTCACCTTCTTTCGGAGAGGACAAGAGTGGAGTGTTAGCAAGGTATGCCTTTAGTTCGTGAAAGACTGACTGACAATCTTGCATCCATTGAAAACCATTTACCTTAATTCCTCTCAAATCCTTAAACAATGATAGGTATTTCTCTATAGATTTTACCAAAAATTGAGAGAGTGTCACGAGTCTCTTTGTTAACTTTTGGACATCCTTCACAGATCGAGGTGGATTTATATCTAAAATTTCTTTTATTTTTTTGGGTTAGCCTCAATTTCCCAATGAGACATTGTCAACCCAAGGAACTTTCTAAAAGTTAGTCTGAACATGCACTTTGTTATATTTAATTTCATTTGGTGCGCTTGGAGTACGCCAAAAATTTCACTAAGTCACAAATATGGTCGTTGGCTAGTCTACTTTTGACTAGCATGTCGTCCATATATACCTTCATATTTCTTCCTATTTGTGCCTCATAAATTTTATTTACCAACTTTTGATATGTCACTCCCATATTCTTTAGGCCAAAATGTATGACTTTGTAATAGTATATTCCTTGGTTGGCCATAAAGTAGGTGAGCTTTGCATCCTCAAGACATCTGAATTTAATTGTACCCTAAATAAGCGTCCATAAAATGTAATAGCTTATGCCCAAATATTGAGTCTATCAACAAATCAATTCTTGGTAGCGAAAAGCTGTCATTCGAACATGCTTTATTCATGTCGGTAAAATTGTCATTCATCCGTCATTTTCTATTACTTTTATTAATGGGCACTATATTCGATAGCCAATCTGAGCTTGGACTTTTCTTGTGCAACAAGAAGTTTTTTGACTTCCTCTCCCATGGCAATGAGATTCTCCACGAAGTGGTTTCCCCATTTTTTTTCCTAATTGGTTTGCATTTTGAATCAAGGCTTAACCTGTAAACCATTATCACAGTCAAAATCGTCCATATATCCACTGGTGTCCATGCGAACATGTCTAAGTTTTATCGAAGAAAAGTCATCAACTACCCCAGCAATTGATCCGAGAGAAGACCCAAGTCTGCACGTATTTCTTGGGTTCATTCAGATCCAATGCAATTTGCTCAATTGACTCACTCGTTTGACCTTGTTATAGATTTATTTCGTCTCGAAGGTCAATTTCCTCAATTGGTTGATTTAGAACCGCTTGATTGATTTAAGTTAAGCAGCAGGTTCATCCAGTAACTTGATTACCTAGGACCTCTTCGACTCCACATGAATTCATGAACTTCATTTTTAAATGAGGAATTGATGTCACTACTCCGAATTCCACCAAGCATGATCACCCCAATATTACATTGTAGACCAAAAGTAAGTCCACTATTATGACCATTAGCATTCAAAACTTCTAACTATAAGAATCTTAGGATTGGTAAGGGTTCATTGTCTAACCCATATAAAGGGACCTCAGCTGACCTCATTTGGCATTATTTCAAACCAAGTTTAAAATAAGTATGAAGGTAAAGTAGATTCCTAAAACTTTCATTATCAACAAAAATTTATTTTTATTTGTAATCAATGGTACCATCTAAAGTAAGTGCAAATACAATAAGAGGATTGGAATGGAGAGTTACTACATTAGACATATCATCGTTACCAAAATTAATGAAATCATTCTTATTCCTAATCTCTATTTCTTATGGTTGGAAGTTTTCTAAAGGTGGTCAAGAACTTTACTTCTGGGTGGTCTTATCAATGTCATATTTACGACTCTGACTGCTATCAGATTGCATGATTATTCTTGTAGTTCTGTCTCATTATTATTAGCACTTTTGGGGGCTTATGCCGGGTCTCTCAAGAATTTATTAAGATACCTTTTCTGAATGAAGGTATCAATCTACTTCTACAAAGTACGGTAATTCTCGGTGCTGTGACGTGAATATCGATTGTAGAAATAGTATTTTGACTAGTCTCCTTCTTCCGAGTTCTTGACCGGTTTGGGCCACTTCAAGAATTTCTCATTTCGAATCTGTATCAAGACATTTGTCCAGGTGTCATTCAAAGGAGTTAGGTTCACAGGTCTGTATTCCCTTCTGATTCCCTGTTCTATCCTTGGTTGCTTTTTGGGATCTCGGGCGAAGGAATCGTCACCATTCCTCTTTTTCCAACAAGTCAAACCCAGGTACTGGTCTATACGCTCTGGCCTCTTTGCTTCATTAGCTTCTTCGGCAGCAATATATACTATAGTAATGGTCTCTATCTTAAGAAAAGTCTTGCGCTCTTATTGAACCAAATATTTAAAAAATTTGCCCGACTATACAGTTGCCATGAAGGAGTTCAACTTCACCTCATCAGTTTGTTTTGATATTCCTTGGGCTTCCACATTGAACTGAGCTAAGAAGCGCTTCAAACTTTCATTTGGTTCTTATTAGATACGGATAAGGTGCTCTATGGTTATTTTTCTTTCCTTCTACTGGAGGCAAACTGCAATAGAAAATTATCAAGCAATTTCTAGAATATTGGGATCAAATTTGGTGCCAACCGGTAAAATCAAACTCGAGCATCCCCTTTGAGGATTAATAGGAAGTAGAGACATAAGGTCGGATCATCTAAGTTCTGGAATCTCAATAAGGTATAAAAATGATCCAAATGGTCCATGGGATCAAAATTGTCGTCGTAGGATTCCAAAGTTGGCATTTTGAATTTGAGAGGGAGTCCATGCATCCTAATCTCCCTTATAAATGGCAACCTACCTAAGTTAACTGAATATTTATCCGTACTTCCTCGGAATTGTTGTTGCTCAATCTTCCTTATCCTCTCCTCCACCTGGGATACAGAGTCAACCTTCTTCACGTTGAGAAAAGTCCTTAACTCCAAATGGTTCATCAAAATATGTAGGACTTGTCAACTATGGACTTTTCTTAGAAAACCGCTACTTGAAACTTTGGCACGAGCCAACAGTTTTCCCACATCTCGGGAATAATGCATTTTTGCCATTCAGGGTGTCTCTTCCAAGTTCTAAAATTTAATCGGCCTTCCAGCCAAATTTGTATCTCGTCACTTAAGGCTTCTCAGGCTTCGAGGTCTTTAGGCCGTGGAATTATCTACTTAGAATGTTGCCTTTTCCTCTAGTTCTTTCTTCTAGATGTAGAAGTTTGAGAATTGAAAGATGAAGCCCCCAGTGAGTGTCTCTCCAATCTGTTCCAAATGAACTTGAGAACCTTGTACATGGAGTGGACCTGGGCAGCCAGGGTCTCCACGTTTACTTTTATGGTCGGATTAGTATTTCCATGTCTGCCCTCTATCGAGACTGAGCCATAAGAAATGATGTCCTTAGGTGGCGTACTTGACTGAGTCCTAATATTGACCATATCCTCTCTTCAAATGAGTGGCTTGATTATCGCGTTTGAGCAGCTTGATTATCATGTTTCCCACAGACAGTGACTAACATGCAACTCAAGAATCTTGACTATCGTACGAATTAGAAAGTCAATTGTTTCTCTTGGATGTCAGAATAACAGATGGATCCGTTCTTCAAACCTATTAATTAGAATCCTCCACACCACAATAAGATAAACCGGAAGTAAAAAAATATGGGACTCACTCTCTTATATATCATTTGGTTCTCAAGTGAGTAATCTTTCTAATAAATTTGAAAATATATTAAGAAAAAAAGTATAGGGAATGAAAGATGATGGGAATAAGTATATTTTTGGAGGGCTTTACTCTTTTTGTTTACTCAACTGACTTGAGTAGTCTTTTTTCCCTCTCTTTTCCTTTGGGAAGAGGTTTTATTTATAACCAAAGGTACCATTTGACTAATCGATACTTGAGATCGATACGTATGCATGATACCACTTCGGCTTAGTGGTGTGAAGTATTACATGTAGTGTGTAATGGCTGTTCCCAATCAATGATAGGACCACTTGACTACCAAGTACAGAGTCATTTCAACTACTTTTCTATATTGGTTAACTAAGTGGCTCATTTTGATCTTTTAATATTCGATGTTTAGACTTTACCATTTGTTTCATATATTCGAATGCTATGATCCAATTGGCTCATGGTATCTTCTGTTGGGTTATCGGCATTTGAGCCTCTTATCTAACTGAATACTAAGCTGATCCGTTTTTGGTTATACCTATCAATTATAAATCCTAAAATATACAATTTTCAATGAAAATAAAAATATTCAAAACTAATCTTAGAAAATTTCTTCTGATCTGAACATCCTACAAAAGATCTATGCATGTTAATCTAAAAAGTTACAAAAATGTGACAAAAATGAATCTATTACTCAATAAATCATATATAAATATATATATGAATATACATGATAAAATATGAGTAAGGATAATAATAATCAGATATCAAAATATCGAAAAATACAATAGGAT
>JAOVVI020018724.1:0-10289 GCA_028571085.2 Nepenthes alata
ATAATTTAGTGATAAAAATATAATTTTATCACTAAAAGATTAAAATTAAATAAATACTAATTTATAAAAAATAAAATGATTAATACTAAATGTTGCATCCTTGTGTTTTGACTGGCGTACGATGAGAGTTTGAGTTCGTACGCTCGGACGGAAGGAATTGTGTAACACATTAGTGATCTGACGATTTTGCGTTAAGCTCAATGAGAATGACGTGACAGAAAAAAGAGGGAGAAGGGTACAACGCACGAGGATTTTACTTGAAAACCCCCTCCTTTAATGAAAGGGAAAAAAACCACGGCAATGAGACGTTGGGTCCGAAACGGTTCCACTACACTTAGAATGGGTTACAAATAATCACAATTGCAATTTAGACAGTCACACAGGGTTGCACCCCTTTTCTTTTTTCTTTCCTCTTTCTTAGACGCTGCTCGCAATATACATGCAAAATACTAGCAGTTCAACCCCTTTCTCAGTCATTTAGATGAGGTATTTATAGGGGGGACATGCCCTTGAAATGGGGACACGTGGTGATGGCGTGTGTTGGGAAGCCAGCCATCAACTCCGCTGATTTGGCATGTGCTGGGATGCCAGTCATCCACTCTACTGATCTGGTGTGCTAGGTTAGGGGCATCGTGTACGTGACGTCAATCCCGTAATAATTGAGCATGCTTTGAGCGCCATGATTTCCTGTGGATGTAGCATGTTGCAGGGAATACGTGCTTCTTAGTAATAGTGAGACATCTGAGCCGGCGTGCTCGGTCGCCTTGACCCCCTTTTCCCTTGATCTGACGATTCAGAAATGAAGAGATAGTCCTTGTACCTAAAAACCTTCTAGGTCCTTGTCAAATCCTCGGACTCATAGAGTTAGGTATTCTCAGACGTTAATTGGAAGTTTGATCTACTAGAGGCCCTCGGGATTTCAGTGTTGAGTTCTTAGCTTCATGTCCTCGGAATTTTATTAGAGACATAGGTCCCCTATAGTGTCCTCGTGCCTCCTATGCCAAATTGGTCTCTCAGACCATTTTAACCATTTAGGCTTCTTGGGACGCTGACCCATGTCCTTGGGCTTCTAAGGCAAACTTAACCTCTTGGGCCAAGTTAGGCTTCTTAAGCCTTTTGGGACGCGAAGGATTGTCTTTGGGCCTCTTGGGCCAAATCATCCTCGTAAGCCTCTTGATTTGTAGGCCTAACTTTTTGGGCCTTTCTTTCTAGGCCCTATGTATCGGGACCTATCATTAGCCCCCCATGTCAAAGGGTTTGAGGATCTCAACCGTTTGACATGTCTGGAAAGCACTGTTCTTCAGTGGCAGTCCGTTGGTGCCCCCTTTGGATGGCCGGCGTCCTCTCACAACCATCCAAGGCCTTCTTATTGGTCCGAGACCTACCCGGCACCGCCATTTTGGTTTCTAGAGAGTATTAAATGCGCCATTAATTGAGGTGACGCTGCCTCGGGAAGGAGAGTTCTCTTACAACCGAAGAGCCGTCTGCTCGGCCATGGAAGAGTCATCGGTCTGAGGCTTCAAAGCTTCTAGTGTCAATTGGCGAGTACTCCTCGTCTGATAATGATGACGTCATGATCGTGCCTCTCGTTAGGAGACTAAGGGGTTTGGTCGTCGAACCCATTGTGGAGTCTGAGGTTCTCGGACCCTCTTCTCCTATCGAGATCATTGGTGAGGTCTTGGATTTTCTTGGTGGTCCAACCGAGGACCTTAGTGTTTTGGAGGCCGGGGGGCTGAGGATGATCATGGCGAGGAAGCGGTAACAATCCTAACTGTTCCATCCTTAAATGCTGCTGAGGTTGAGGAGCCCTGCGGAGTGGAGCCAACCGTCAACGCCCCTGCTGAGGACATCGTCGAGATCCTGAGTGGCGACGAGGTTGGGATTGCAGCCTCAGAGCCCCCTGAAGTCGTTGAGCATCTAGTTCCTGGCAATCTTTCACCTGAGACCGTGGTTGAGGTCCATGCGGCGCCTACAGCTGTGCCGTTGGAGCCTAAGGTTGCAAGAGAGGGTGGTCAAAGCCACAATTCTCTTGTCTCTAGGGCATTTCACTATCTTTCCAACTACCTTGTTTTCTGCCGTTTATGCCTTAATGAACTTGCCTTTTTTGTGCAGTTCTGAGATTTGGCCGGGAACCTCAATCGGCTCATTGGTGACGTTGCCCAATCCTGTTCGGAGATAGAGTCCTTGAGGGTCGCTGGAGAGGGCAGCCAACGCTTGGAAGTTGAGCTTGCTGAGGCTAATGTGAAGATTGCCTCTCTCGAGGACACCTTGAGGCTTTAACAGATTCAATATGGGCTTTTTCAAGACAGGAACCTCTAGTTGGAGGAAGAGTTGAGGACATCAGTGAGGGCCGTGGATATAGCGCCTGTGCTGGAGAGCAAGTATTGGGACGACATCAATTTGTGCCATCGACTGATGCGGTTGCTACATCTGTGGTTTCCTACGGTCGTGTTGGATCCTCGGAATGCTAGCGCCACATGCCTAGAAGACTTGAATGGAGTCACAGGAAGGCCGTTTCCCAGATCCTCACATACTGGGCCATCGGGCGATCCTCAACCTTCAGAGTAGTCGGGGTGTTCAGGCCAGGCAGAGGCTTCTCGACCACACGAAGAAGGGCAGCATGGGACCACCCCTCCGTCAGGTCGCTCTGAGAGCCAGCTGCTGTAGAGCTCTCCTTATCTCTCCTCTTCTCTCTTTTTTTATTGTGTTGTCCATATGCTGTGTACATGAATAAAATGGACATTTATTTTAAGCTGAAGTGTTTGATTCCCTCACTCAGATTTCTGGAGTGTTTGGTCTTGGCGGGTCATGGCGCTAAACAAGTTAGCCTTGCGCCCGATTAATGCCTGAGCTTTTTGTCATGCGACCTCTTGGGCTACTCGGACGGAACCAAGTTTTTGCATACGTCATTCTAGGCCGTTTGGATGGAACCGAGTTTTTAGAAACGACATCTTGGACTGCTCAGACAAATATGAGTTTTTAAATATGACCTCCTAGGCCGGTCAGATGGAACCAAGTTTTAAAATACGACCTCTTGGGCTGCTCGGATGAAGTCAAGTTTTGAAATATGACATCCTCGACGGATCGGACGGAATCGAGTTTTAAAATACGACCTCTTGGGCCGCTCAGACAAAGCTGAGTTTTGAAATACGACCTTTTGGGCTGCTCGGACGAAGTCGAGTTTTAAAATATGACCTCTTGGGCCACTTGAACGAAGCCGCATTTTGAAATATGACCTCTTGGGCCGCTGAGACGAAGTCGAGTTTTGAAATACGACCTCTTGGGCTGCTCAGACGAAGTCGAGTTTTGAAATACGACTTCTTGGGCTTCTCGGACGAAGCCATGTTTTGAAATACGACCTCTCTTCTCTTTTTCTATTTTTTTAGGGGTCAGAGGGTCGTCTCACTTTGGCCTAGAGACAGCCTAGGTTTGGCAGGTTACCAGGACAGCAGGCAACATTCATTATTGGTAATATCTTCTGAGGTGCACGGCGTTCCATGTTTGGGGTACCAGTTTTCCCTCTTGAGTGCGCAACTTTTAGGCCCTGCCCAGAAGGATGGTAGAGACAAAAACCGGCCCTCCCAATTTTGGGAGAGCTTGTTTCTGCTTTCGCTTTAGCCTGTGGCCTCCATGCTTCTTAGTACCAGGTCCCCTACCTCAAACTGCTGCACCTTTACCTTCTTATTGTAATAGCGGGCAACCCGCTGATGGTATGCCGCTACCCTCAACCTTGCTTGGCCACGAACTTCCTCGAGCATGTCAAGGTTTTCTCGAAGCCTCTGGCTGTTGTCGGTTGAACTGAAGCATCCTACCCACGGACTCGGGAGGCCGACCTCTATCGGGATGACCACTTCAACCCCATAGCAGAGGCTAAAGGGGGTCTCCCTCGTGGGTTCCCTAGGTGTCATCCTGTATGACCAGAGAACGGACGACAACTCGTGTACCCACGAGCCCCCAGAATACTCCAACTTGGTCATGAGTCCATGCAAGATTGTACGGTTTGTGACCTCTACCTGCCCGTTGGCCTGGGGATATGCCACTGACGTGTGGACTAATTTGATCTTCAGGCTGGTGCAGTACTTAGTTAACTATTTTTCGGTAAATTGCGTCCCATTGTAGGTCATGATGCACTCCGGGATCCCAAATCTGCACACGATGTTCTGTCGGAGGAACTCAGTGGCATTTTCTTCTGTTATCCTGGCGAGTAGTACTGCCTCCACCTATTTGGTGAAGTAATCTATTCCTACAATTAGGAACTTTCTCTATCTGGGCGCTATCGGGAGTGGTCCGAGAATGTCCAGCCCCCATTGGGCAAATAGCCATGATGATTGGAGTGCCCAGAGATCTGTGTGGGGGCAATGACTCATGTTGCCATGGAGTTGGCAGTTTTTGCACTTGCACACAAAGTCTATGGCATCGTCTTCATCGTTGGCCAGTAGTACCCCTGCCTCATGAACTTAAAGGCCAGGTTCTTTCCCCTAATGTGGGACCCGCATATTCCAAGGTGCACCTCATGGAGGACATACTTGGCCTCCTCGAGGGTGAGGCACCTTAAGTAAGGGGTCGAGAATCCCCACCGGTACAACTGGCCATCCATGACTGCATACCACCATGATGTCTTCTTTACCCTTTTGGCCTCGTTTAGATCCACAGGCAATGTGCCATCAGATAGGTACCTCAAGTAGGGAGTCATCGAGGTGCTGCTGTCAGATACTTGCATCACTTCTGGCTCGGGGTCCTCAACACTGGATCTGTTTAGAACTTCTCACATCCCCCGAGCATACTGTTCTAGATCTCCTGAGGCCGCTGCCCTTACCAGTGTGTCGGCCTTGGTATTTTCTTCCCTCAGAATGTGGACGAACTCGACTTCCTCAAAGTCCGAGGTCACACTTTTGACTTTGGAGAGTTACTTAAAGAGCTGCGGGCTGTTGACTTAGAAGTTCCCGCAGACTTATTTAACGATCAATTCGGAGTCGCTGTAAATGATTAGGTTTTTGGCCGAGCACTCCTTAGCTAATCGAAGCCCAGCCAGCAAGGCTTCATTATCTGCGACGTTATTGGTGGCTGAGAACCCCAAGTTTAGTGAATATTTTATTTCCAACCCCTCGGGTGTGTGTAGAAAAACACCAGCTCCGCAACCGTCCTTCATCAAGGAGCCGTCCACGTACAAGGTTCATGTTGGTGCCTTGCTGAACTCGTCCGCACCAGGCTGGCTTCCATCGCTGCTGTCTCATCAACAAAGTCCGCGAGGGCCTGACCTTTCAATGCTTGCCTCGAACAAAATTCAATATCAAATTCTCCTAATTCAATGGCCCATTTGACCAGTCGTCCAGATATCTCAGACTTCTGCCAAATGGCCCTCAACGGCTGGTCGGTCAGGATCACCACCCTGTGCGCCTGGAAATATGGTCTAAGCTTTCGTGCAAAATAAACTAATGCCAAGGCGATCTTCTCCGTAAGCGAATGCCTGGTCTTCGTGTCCGCCAGGGTTTTCCTCACATAGTACACGGGCTGCTGTTTCTTGTGTTGTTCCCGTATCAGAGCCGAGCTCAAGACCTTGTCGAACATGAAGAGATACAGATACAGCTCCTCGCCTAGTTGGGGAGAAGGTAAAGAGGTGGGCTCAAGAGGTAGTCTTTGATCCCTTAGAATACATCCTCGCAGTCATCACTCCATCGAAAGCCTCAGATTTTCGTCCCTCTCAGGGCCTTGAAGAACGGTAAGTGCTTTTCGGCCGATTTGGCCAGGAAACGGGAGAGGGCCGCCTCTCGCTCGGTAAGCTTTTGGACCTCCTTTACCGTCCATGGAGATCACATGTTGAGGATGGCCTTTATATTCTTTGGGTTAGCCTCGATCCCCCAATGCGACATGATGTAACCTAGAAACTTCCCCGATGCTACGCCAAATGTACACTTGCTCGGGTTGAGATTCATCCGGTGGGTTCTGAGTACGTGGAAGGCCTCGGCCAAGTCCTTTATGTGGTCACCGCTTGCCCTACTTTTAACAAGTATGTCGTCAACGTAGACATCTATGTTCCTGCCTATCTGGTCCTTGAATATTTTGTTTACGAGTTACTGGTAAGTCACGCCTACATTTTTAAGACCAAAGGGCATTACTTGGTAACAGTACGTCCCTTGGTCCATCATAAATGACGTGTGCTCATCATCCTCGAGACTCATTTTAATCTGATTATAGCCTGAGTACACGTCCATGAAGCTTAAGAGTTTGTGACCGGATGTTGAATCTACGAGCTGGTCAATTCTAGGCAGTGGGAAGCTGTCCTTGGGACACGCTTTATTGAGGTCGGTGAAGTCTCCGCAAATTCTCCATTTCCCGCTGTTCTTTTTCACCATGACAACATAGGCCAACAAATCCGGGTATTGCACTTCTCGGATGAACCCAACGTCTAGGAGCTTCTTGACTTCCTCGCGTATGACTACCAGCTTCTCCGTGGAGTAATTCCAGCGTTTTTACCTGACGGGCTTATGATGAGGATCAATGCCCAACTTGTGGACCATGATCTCGGTGGAGATTCTTGGCATGTCACTGGGCGACCAGGTAAACATGTCCAAGTTCTCCCACAGGAAGCTAATGAGTTGGTCTCGGACGGACTTTGGCAGCGAGATTCCTATGTGAACATACTTCTCCGGATCCTCGGGATCTAACGAGACTTGAAAGGTCGGCTCCCTAGGCTGCACCTGTTGCAGCGTGATCTCGTCCCTCAGGTCGAGATCCTCCATTGGTTGTGGAAGGGCCTTTTGCATGGTCTGTGATAAGTAGCACATCCGTCCCATGGATTTGTTCCCGAGGACTTTTCCCATGCCATACGAGATTGAAAACTTTATTTTTAAGTGTGGGATGGAAGTTACTCCACCGAAGGTGGCCAAGCAAGGGCGTCCGAGTATTGCATTGTAAACCGATGGAAGGTCTACGACGAGAAAGGTGAAGACCTTGGACGCTGTCCTCGAATACGTCCCCGGGGTTATCTCTAACTAAATGATACCTTAAATAGGTACTCGCTCATTGTCCTACCCATAGAATGACCCTTCTGGTGTTCTTATTTGACTTTTTCAAGTCCCAACTTGAAATAGGCATCCAGGTAGAGCAAGTTTCCATTATCAATAAAAACTCATCTCATTTGATGTCACTTGCTCCGTTTGAAACGATCGCGGTTACAACTAAAGGATCAAAGTTGGAGGAAGTTACATGGGCCATGTCCTTATCACTAAAATAGATAACTTTGTCTCAGAGTCCAGTCCTCGGCTTCTTAGGAGCGGTGAGCTCCTGCCCGTTTCCTCTGTCCGACCCGGTCGATATCATGTTCACGACCCCCGCAGCCACTCTATTTCTAGGGTGCTCAGCTTCAACGTCACCCGCTACTTTGGAAGCTTGTCCGAGTCTTTGCAGGAAGCGGTTGAGGTGTCCCCTTATGGATGAGGTGCTTAAAAAAGACACCTCCCTCCAAGGCAGACAGGAAAGCGTTTAACTTCACTTCGTCGGTTAACTTGGGAATTTGCGTGGCCTCGGCTACAAATCGGGCCAAGAATCCCCTTAAGCTCTCCCTGGCGCCCTGCTTCACCCCGGTAAGGTGCCAGGGCTACTTTTCCACCCTCCGATTGGAGGCGAACTACAAGAGAAAAACTATTGCCAAATTGCTGAATGTGCGAATAGAGTCCGCCGGTATCCCATAGAACCACATTCTCACGTCCCCCTTTAACGTCAAGGGGAAGCATTAGCACATGGTTGTCTCGTCCAAACCCTGTAAACTTAAGTATTTTCAGAAGTGGTTGAGATGGTCCATCAGGTCAGTAATCCCACCATAGACCTCCAGGTTTGGCATCTTGAACTTCGGAGGGAGTGTCCTTATCCTGATTTCTGTGGTGAACGGGGATTGGGGTGCATTAGCCCCTCCCCCATTGCTTTCACCGAAGACACGGTTCCAACCTCTTTCCAATATTTCTTCCACTCGGGGTGGGGTGGTTACCTTCTTTTCGTTGAGGTAATGTCTCAACTCGTAAGGTTCACGATCTGCATGCCGCTCGAGGGCAGCCATGGCCGCTTGGGGGGACCATCCTGCGAAACTACATCTTAAGCGCTGCGCTCAAGGCGACTTCGGAAGGTTCCAGAGTTGCGCCTCTCCGGGTTCTCTTCTCTGACTCGAGGACTCAGATAGCCTTCTAGTCCACGAGGGGCCTTGCTGTTGGAAGCGACCTGGGTCCTCAGGTTTTCGTGCTGGACTGCAGGTCTGTCCCAGCGATCATTCCCCTGCCCCCGTTTCAGGACATCCCTGCCTTGGAGGCTCTGGAGGGGGCTTCTTTCGCCCACTCATCAATCTTGGAGCAGAGTGTTTCGAAGGCCTTGGACATACCTTCTATCTTGACTACCAAGGCGCTGACGACTAGGTCAGGGTGGTTCTCTACCCCAGCACAGGGGTTAGGGGCATCGTCGCACGAGGCCGCCTCTCTAACTAGCGCACTCACCTGTGCCCTGGTGTTCACCATGCTGGACTTCGGTGTTGGGGTCATCGGAGTGTTTCTGAACGTCCTATGAAGGTGTGAAGAGTAGACTTTTGGCCCCTTCCCACAGACGGCGCCAATGTTACGTCCTTGTGTTTCGACCGCCGTACGACGAGAGTCCGAGTTCGTCTATTTGGTTCCTTTCAGTACGCTCGAATGGAAGGAATCATGCAACACACTAGTGATCTGGCGATTTTACGTTAAGCTCAATGAGAACGACGTGACAGGAAGAAAGAGGGAAGAGGGTACAATGCACGAGGATTTTACGTGAGAAATCCCTCCTTTAATAAAAGGAAAAAAACCACGGCGACGGAACGTTGGATCTGAAACGGTTCCACTACACTTAGAATGGGTTACAAATAATCACAGTTGTAATTTAGACAATCACACAGGGTTGCACCCCTTTTCTTTTTTCTTTCCTCTTTCTTAGACGTTGCTCGCAATATACATGCAAAAATACTAGCAGTTTAACCCCTTTCTCAGTCGTTTAGATGAGGTATTTATTGGGAGGACATGCCCTTGAAATGGGGACACGTGGCAATGGCATGTGTTGGGAATCCAGCCATCAACTATGCTGATTTCGCATGTGCTGGGAGGCCAGCCATACACTCTGCTAATCTGGTGTGCTAGGTTAGGCACATCATGTATGTGACGTCAGTCCCGTAATGATTGAGCATGCTTTGAGCGCCATGATTTCCTGTGGAGGTAGCGTGTTGCAGGGAATACATGCTCCTTGGTAACAGTGAGACGTTTGAGCTGGCGTGCTCGGTCACCTTGACCCCCTTTTTTCCTTGATCTGACGATTCAAAAATGAAGAGATAGTTCTTATACCTAAAAAGCCTTATGGGTCTTTGTCAAATCCTCAGGCTCATAGAGTTAGGTGTTCTCGGACGTTAATTGGGAGTTTGATCTGCTAGAGACCCTTAGCATTTTAGTGTTGTGTTCTTGGCTTCACGTCCTCGGGATTTTATTAGAGACATAGGTGCCCTATAGTGTCCTCGTGCCTCCTATGCCAAATTGGTCTCTCGGACCATTTTAGCCATTTAGGCTTCTTGGGACGCTGACCCATGTTCTCGGGCTTCTATGGCTAACTTAACATCTTTGGCCAAGTTAGGCTTCTTGGGCCTCTTGTGACGCGAAGGACTGTCTTTGGGCCTCTTGGGCCAAATCATCCTCGTAAGCCTCTTGATTTGTAGGCTTAATTTTCTGGGCCTTTCTTTCTGGACCCTAAGTACTGGGACCCATCACTAAATAATAAAAATAAAAGTGATAAAAATATATTATTACTAATTATAAAAAATACATCCTAATACTTAAAAATGTTTGAAAAAAAGTTATAAATTATTATTTTAAAAATCTAATCTAATAAAAATTTTATAAATAAAATTTAAAATTTAACAACCGTACATTAGAATTTTTTTAGTTTAATATTTTAAATTAAATCAATTGAATCTGGAAGCTTCTAACGAAGCTCCCTTAGCCACGCCACGTTATTTGTTTTATTAAAAAAAAAGAGGTTGACATACAGTCGTTGGATGAAAAGGCATCCAATGGCCGCAGGCAAAATTAAACCGTCGTCCCCTTCATTTTTCTTAGTGTTACACTTTCTCTTCTTCTCTTCCTCTTCTTTTCTTCATTTTGCTGAGCGCCACATACTCTCTTCCTCCTTTCGCCTTTCAGCCACTATCATTATTTCCGTAGTCGTTGTCATCGCCGTCGTCTGAAAAAGAGAGCTACTATTTACATAACTATTATTTCTTATAGTCATTGTCT
>JAOVVI020018725.1:0-10288 GCA_028571085.2 Nepenthes alata
TTCCCGTAGACTACTCGCATTAAATCTTACTGTTCATCATTTTTGTATTCTATTTCCATATTGAGCAGATATCAGAATACTTCTTCGATTGTTTCTTTCTGTTACCTTTATCCCAATTCTAATATTTCAGACAAGCCGTTAAATGTACAAATTTTTTTTTTTGGCGATCTAAACTTTTGATTATTTCAGGAAAGCAATTAAATTAATGATTTTTTGAGATTTATTACCGATGGTTAATCCCCTGATTTTTCGTAATGATATTTATGATGATGGAGAAGCTGGTGGCTTCTGTTGGAGCGGATGGACTATGACTTAGAACTTCGATTTTCTGGGATATAAAATATTTGTTATGTAGTAACTACTATAATAAGATAGTCTTATATGACATTTAAGTGGGGTATAATCCATTTTCGTTATTTAACTCAATTTGGTGCAATATTCTTTGATATTATAAATATTTTTAAGTTGTTTTTTATTATGTTACCAAGTTGTTCCAAGTCTACTTATTCATTTTTTTCCAACCACAACTAATACATATTTTTCACTTATTCCTTTTCAAACTATATTGTAAGTTTCGGAACCATCTTAAACGTTATTTCATCGTATTATTTGCTATACGTGCAACTTTTAATTGTTTAACTATTTCCATCTTCCATATCTTATCGTTTTGTGCGACATAGACTCTTAGTGCAACTTCTAAGTATATTAGGCATGTTTAGTATTTTACTAAGGTCTTGATGTTGAGGAAAAGTATAGATGTTGCCGTCAAGACAAGTCAGACAGAATTGAAAGGAACACACACACAGGAGGAGTATGAGAGAAGAAGAATACAAAGAGTTTACGTGGAAAATCTTTCTCAACTAAGGAAAAAATTACGGGACACTTAGCTTACAAATAATTTTACTACATAAGTTTTCATTGGTTACACAAACCCCAGGAGGAGGGAGTAGAGACAGAGCACAATTTCACTCATAGTTTTTTCTTCACACAATCTCACACACATGATTTCAATATAGTATACATATATACTATTTGGCAACCATCTTTAAAGATGTTGCATGCACGCCATAACCTATCACCATCAACAAGGAAAAGCTGTTCTACAAATCATCATACTCTGCAAAGACGGCGCCTACTCTGCAGAGATCGCGCCTGCTTTGCAGAGATCGTGCATACTCTGCGAAAGCCAATCTTCTGAGCTAGCGTCCTCATGCGCTTTCTGCACCCACGTTCTTAGGCCATTCTGCTTTCTCTTGTGGACTGTCAACCATCCGTTGACTAACTTCTCCTTATAGCCGGTCAACATCCTGTTGACTGGCTTCTGCTGTTTTGTTGTCCCACATGGGAGTGACCTTATATCCCAACCCTTGATCCCTACAAAAGTATGTGCAATTCAATTATATTGAGTGCTTTGGAATTCTAATTACTTCACATTCACTCTTGTTCAATTCTGTAATTCCAAGATATTATCACGGCACTAATCAAAACTAAAAATGTGCCAAAAGTCGAGTCTGCAAAACCCTGGAAAAGAAACGTATTTGCAAAAGACGTGATAATTATTCCCTCTTAGGCTCTTAGCTCAATTTATCAATTTATGAATGCTCAAACAAGTTGTTTGCCATACAACATTGGTGAAATTCCTTGCAGTACTTTTTTCTTTAGTAACCTCTATTTTTGTTTGTCTATTGTCGGACAGTTAATACATGGAGTGTTCTTATGGCTGTCACACCTTGTTTTTTTGTTAGGGAAATCCACAGGGTTATAGGTGCTTTGGGAATGGTTGCACATATTGTTAAAGTATAGGGAAGGGAGAGAAGTAGAGGAGAAGGCTTAGTGTTCAATGAGCACTAAACTCCCATATTTATAGAATTATATGGGTATAATTATAATAATATCCTTTATCTAAATAACACATAATTATTAATTTGATAATCATTATATGGCTAATATTTCTTATGCCAACTATGTGAAAACTAATATATGCATGAACATTTTGATAACGTATTTTTCCCTGGAGTCGAGTTGAGTTGATGCATTACCTCATATGATGTCAGATAAATCTGAAGGTTTGTTTATTCACAGGTTAAAATATTGGGGCATGTTCATTTCCTGATTGATTTCTGCTTGATTTTTTGTTGTTCTATATGGATTTTGCATGCCTGCATTCTTTAGGTGGATAATGAGTGCATGGAAATAGCAGTCCACCCTAGGGTGTCTTCTGGTGTGATGGGCTATGGCATTTCTATGGAAATATCACCATGGAGGCTGATTTTTCCAGCTGGCGCATTTCTTTATTGACTTGAAAAAGAATCTAGCACTTATTTCTTCTTCTATCTTTTTGTTTTCTTGGTTTCTTTTGCTAGTGGGAGAAGATTCTCTTAATTTATTGTTGTTTGTTTTCTTTTACTGTCGAGTCACTTATCCTTCATACTTTACTTGTTTCAGCATCTAGGACTAGGATTCTTTGATGAAAATCAGTAAAACTGAAATAAACTTGAGGAAAGTTATTTGTGGCTGAACCTCAGCAGCCGAATCATGCAAAGCTGATACTTCTATGCATTTAATATGTTGAACTGTTGAACTTGAACTAGAGCTTTTAGAGTTATTTATGTTTCTGAATTTGTTATTACCTTAATGAAAACTTTTAGTTGTTTGTTAAATTTGTAATTTTCTGTTTCTTGGGTTTTGTTTTTGGTGGAGGTGGGCTCCATGTTGGCTTTTGTGGATATTGTGTTTTTTAAATATGACCTGATATATCCTCTTACCCTACATTGCTACTCTGTGGGAAGTACAGGAGCTACTAGCTGAAGAGGAAACCCCTGAAGGCTTACCCAGGTGCATGTGCTTTGCCTCTTTACTCTTTACGTTTGTTGTGCTAATTATTGTTCATGGTTGGGGGCTCTATAAGAACCTGAATCCATATTTAGAAATCTAGTCAGATCTTGGGACGCATTTTACATTTGATCTGAGGTCTGAATGGAACCTCAATGGTATTGTGTATCGTTCATTATATTTGCTTTACGTGGTATTTTTTCTTCTCTGTTTTTGAGGGAAAAATTGAGTATCCTTTGATAGTATGGCTAGTCTGCATCATTCCACTGCTAAAAATTAGAACATGAAGATAGAAAAGTAAAAACTGAAAAAAAAAATTTGTTTCCTTTGAACTTTGTAGTACCACTTGGAGATGAATTATAGTTAACAAAGTGCCAAGAGAATAATATAGATAATCATCCATTAGAAATAGACATCCCAGAGTATATCCAAAGGAAATGCCATTGAGTTCTTTTGCAAGTAAATGGATTAAGTAAAAGCCAATGCAATTCTGTTCTATGAGTAACCTTTTTTTTCTGCCTTGCTAATAAGAAATTCCCAGTTAATATCTTCCACATTTGGGAATAATCATATCCTGCGCTTACACTTTTTGAATCATGTTTGGAAATGAAGATGGAGGTAGCTGATTTGCCGCCAATTCGTCCCTATCATTCATCTCCCCATGGCTTTGAAATTGTAAATTCATCCCAAAAAGCAGATAAAGGTTTAAACTATTCGTCCTGTCCCTCTCAAAGCTAACAAATACATCTAAAATAGAATGTGTCCTTCCCAGTTTACCTATAAAGAAAAAGGAAAAAGCAAAACAGTGCATCTCTTTCATTAGCATAACTGAATCAGCATAAAAGACAACGGCAGACCAAAATCTCACGATCATTCTCCAGTCCCAAAACAAATCCATTTAAAAAACCACCGTAAGCAGTGTTTCAGCGAACCTGCCACACACCTGCATAGCTTAAATCAATAACAAAGGAGGTAGTGTGCCCCCATGATCTAGAGGTATTAATGAGCATGCAGACTCTTTATTCTGAAAGCTGATCATGATAAGCATGATTGTTATGAAAAGGTTTTAGGTTTTGTTCTTAGTCCATTGATGGATTTTGGCATATTCTTGGGTTTTCCATTAATGGAGGTAATGAATCTGTTCTAGCAGATTTAACTACAAACTGGAAGAGAGCAAGGCATATAAGAGTAAAGGAGGTTAAAGCGGATAAAAGGATAGAAAGCTTAATATGCTTCAATGGGATTTAAATTAAGATAAAGGATTGAAGGACTGTGGTTGAGCTATGCTATGATCTGGCTTGAGCTAGCTCTGATATATCTCTTGCTTACTGCCAAAAAAAAAGTCTCTCCACTTTCAGGTTTCAACATTAAGGTGCAGAGATTGTATCAGGAAGTTCTTGAGCTCGAGTTGCTGGGGCAGTAGAATTCTCCTGTCTCACTTTCACAGTCAACTATCAATAGCTTGAAATATAAACAATTCTGTTCAAAATAAATAATGTGGGAAATGAATAACTAGAATTTTCACTTGCTTAATTGTATTAATGTAATTAAATTTTCTGTCCTCCATCCATGGGAGGGATACATGCTGCAGTGATGATTCATATACATTGACCTTTGAAGCAGACCAACACGTGTTAATCCCAAAATGAATCATGGGAATACAAATCTGACATGAATAGCTTTTAAATTTACACGTCATGAGTTAATTTTTTTGGTTTAGGTGCATAGGGTACTAGTGGATGGATACTTATTTCATTATAGCTTCTTTGAGGCTCTATTTTAAAAATTATAAGTTGATAGGGTCGTATTAACTGATATTTTGAATATCGATTGATATATCATGATATATATTGATATTGTAACATATCATGATTTTATTTTAGATCAAAAAATATTAGTATAGAAAGACCTGATACCAATTTATATTGGCCAGTATTTGCATCAATGGCTATATCTTTAATGTGATGTGGCCATGTGGGTCTTGGCCACCTAATTCTAGTTTGTTGTGATAGTATGCTGTCTGAACCTTTCGGTTATAAAAGGGAATTATCTTACGCACTTACTGTAACATTATGGCTATTTATGAGAGCGAGTTAGGTGAAGATCATCATGGTGATTTAATAGTGTACAATACGATGTTGCTTCTCCCTGGTTGACCACATCTAATAGGGATTATCGGATTAATAGTAATAAGCCCCGTTTGAGGGTGTTCATATACCCAACGCCTCAAAATAATACCTAGAGTGAGGGATTCAATTAATCAAAACTCAAAAGTTGAAATTTCACCACTACCATCAATAGGTTTAACCAAGGCATTTATAATGTGACCCAAATAAACCTCACTGATATCTGAACAATTTTTTCTGTTAATTTTATAGTACTTTTTTTGAAAGCTAATCAATGATGGCCCTTTATGGAATCGTCAATATAAATTGTGGCTAAAGTTGTAAAAATAAGAGCCTAAATACCATTTAGAAATAATTCAAAGAACATAACAGGTATAGGAACCACGATTGACTGGATATTATTTGGACGAACCATTTATATCAGGATGTTGTCCATTGCAACCTATTATAAAGAAATTTTTTAAGAAGATGGAGTTCTGAATGGTCACCATGTGTAGGTTTGACCTGATGTAAAGTTACCCATAAAAAAGCAAAGTACAAAAATATATCCGTTGAATGTCATAAATGAAATTCTTTAAATTTAGATCCTTTTTTCTAGATTTCCATCCGTTAGATACATTTTCTTTCCCCTTGTGGTTTTGTTGTTCAAGGTGGTTGTCCAGAGACAGATTCTGTCTTGATAACATGTAAGTTTCTACAAGCATGAGGTTTGATTCACATCTAGCATGGATCAACACCCATATTTTCGATACCAGGAGATTATTATGATATGCTCTTATATTGATAAAATAGTATAATATAGTAGCCTTTTCTTTTTTTTTGGCTTTATTTTACTTCTTAAAAGTCTAAATCTATATGTTTCAAATATATCTAAGTCTTTTAAGAAGTCTAACTTCACATATTTTATAAAAAATATAAAAAATGCATAGATAAAAACTTTTGGGTCACTTTTTTTTAATGACCTAGAAGGTTAACACTCAATTTTAATAGATTTGATTTCAACTCTTCAAAGATATAAATATATGATAAAAAGAATCAATTTTTTGCATATAATTCACTTGTGATTAGTCAAGAGAAAGAACAATTTAAATCCGTGGTGTTTGATACCTATTGCTTAACATATATGATACCGATTCTGCAGTAAGAAATGTAAATACTGATTTTTTATTCTATATCTTCTAGCATCATATTGAGTAAGAATATTTTTAGCTTACATTTCATCATACCAACTAACAGGAAATGCTTTTTCAATTGCCCAGGAAATTAAAATCTTATTTTGGATTTCTTACCTTCATAGTGGCAATTAAGGAAACAATAAGACACAGAAATTGCATTAAGCTGCACAGAAAAATAGGGAGCGCATTTGAGTAATTTTAAACATCATTTTCTTGAGTTTTCCAGCATTTACTGTTGCAACCAATACATAAACTGGTAATAAGTTGGAATGCAGCTCTCTGTTCACCCTCAGGTGCAGCGCTGCTGACTTCTGTGGACAAAAATATTTGTCTAATCAAAAATAATGAGAGAAGATTTGTGGCATAGCTTGATGGTTATCCCGTACTTCTGCCTCCTGTAACCCAGTCATTAAGCATGACCCAAATTCGCTTTGTGCGGCCAGCATATTTGAAGATTTGATCTAAAGAGTTTGCGGTGCAAACTTTTAGTGATTTCCGGCTGTAGGGGATATCTGCGAGCTAACCGCGTGATAGCTGCTTATGTTGCAAGTTTGGGAAGATTTTCAATGGCAAGCTGCTGGTGAACCGTGTTGTGGCCACTCAAGTAGCCTCCCACTGCGTGATGAGCAACCTCATACAATATTTCTGATTTTGGGGAGCCACCTCTTGCATGCCCTTTTGAAATAGTAAAGCTTCTGCTTTACCTGTGGTTTTTTTTTTTTCTTTTAGGTTTTTCCATGTAAAGTTGTATTCTATTATATGATTGTTTGTGATTTTACTATTATCTCCCAAAATCCTAACAATAAAGTTGATACATCACAATACAAATTGACTCTAAATATGGGAAGGGCACCTTTGAAAAGGGATAAGAAATGAATGTGTATTTTTAGTGTCTAGTGTTTGTGTTCCCCCTTTTGATCTTCATGTTTCTGTTCTCCCACTTGCCTCCACTTCCTTCGGAAAATACTGCAGGTGGATGTTGCGAAATGCAGCTTGATAAAAGCCTGACACATTACATGAGACTTCCTATATTTATGTAGTCTCAGCCCTATATTGAAAGAAGTTCTCTCCATAGTTCGAACTCGTAATATATGTGCAACTATAATTATATAAGCGAATCTAGTAGTGAGGTAAATGTTTGGTATGTAGAGCACTTTCATAGCCATACAAGCATATAGAATCAAAGTTAGAACAAATTTATTTGTAAATTTGGCTTTGTTCTAATGGAGTGATGATGTTTGTGTTGAGGTCGAAGGTGTTTTAACACCACATTATGATAAATCTCCAACAACTTTTTATATATCTTGTTTGTATGTCAAATGAAATTATTAAATCATGTTTGTCTACACTTTGTGTGATAAATTGATCCGTCTTTTTCTATGTTAACAAATTATTTGTTTCTTGATTAATGGTCATCTTTGTTTCACCTTCTTTGAATTACAAACATTTGATACAACAGAAGGCAGCTAAACAGTGTTGGGGTTAGTCACTCTCTTGTGAGTGACTCAATAAACAAGTCTTGTTATCGGAGGTTTTGTGAAGAGTAAATGACGGAGTTTATTTGGTAGAGAGCAAAACCAAAAAGCAGTTTTCGGTCAACGGGAGGTTGACCGGCGGAAAACTAAAGACGGTCAATGCAGAGGTTGACTGGAGGAGAGCATTTTCGGAGTGAAAAATATCGGAGCACCTTTACGGAGAATAGAAGCAGGTCAACTCCGTTGACCGGCTGATGGAGGCCAGTGGCCAAGGAGCGGGACGGCCAAGGATGCCCATTGGCAGGCGCAGATTTGTCTTAAGGAAAAATGGCTGGTTAACAAGTTGACCGGCCAAGAAGGCAAATGACAAGTGCAGATTTTGCCCAGTTGAAATTCCAGTCAAAGGGTTGACTGGCTGTGAAGGAAAAATTAGCAGGAATGCCGATTTTGGCATGAATGGATTTTTCGGCTGGTTTGTTGGTATGAAAACACCAAGGACACCGTGGCATCTGATGTAGCAGGCAGTTGGCTTTGCAGGTTTTGCAGAGCAGGTAGCAAACCTGCAATGTGTGCTCTGTCTGTAGAAAGTGTCAGGCTGCAGAGTTGGTGGGCAAGATTGGTGGCAGGTTGCAGGTGGCAGGCATTTGTCCACACATATCTGCCTATTGGTAGATGGTCTCCAGGCAGATCATTATATGTATGTATGTTGGGCATGCTGTAGAGGAGTGCGAGATCTAAGTGTGAAAAAGGGAGACGAGTGCATCACCAGTGAGAAAGAAAAGAGAAACACAGAGAGTGAAAACGGAGAAGTGTTTTCTTGTTTACCCCGGAGAGGTTTTTCTTTGTTATTCTTGGGTGTGTGGCGGATATTCCATCTCGGGGGTTTGTAACCAATTTTTCACATAGTAGACTTGCAGTGGACTTTATGTCCTGTGATTTTTTCCTTATTTCTTCAGTCTTCCCATTCATTCCCAGTGGATCCTTCTTCTCCCTAAGAATTGAACGAACCAAGTTCACCTATACGAGAGTGAAGAATAAAAACCAACAATCAACTTCCCACTTTTTATGTCCCACGATTCCGCGAGTTTAGAAACTAAGGAGAAGGACAGGGGTCGCTAGGTCAGAAAAGCGATAACTAGAAATTCTCCCCAAGTAGGATTTGAACCTACGACCAGTCAGTTAACAGCCGACCGCTCTACCACTGAGCTACTGAGGAACAACGGACTTAAGGAAGCCGACTCTCGTTCTTTGGACCAACCTATGACCGAAATGGGTTCGTCACTTTTTTTCACATACACCGGGATAAAAGGTTACGATAGCAAGCCCCTCCCCGGCCGGAGAGCCTCCAGGACAAGGGGGCGGCAGTCAACCATCCACTCTCGAGATTCATATTGATCAATCGATCTCCGCGTCCTGCCAGTTCGCTAAGTATACTCACTCTACCGAAGGTCGAACTTTTCCTGCCAAAACCAAGAGACTTACTTCTCATCCTAGGAGTTAGCAGGTATGATAGAGTCCCCTCTCTGTCTGTCTCTCCGAGTTTCTACTACTAAGTAGCACTTCTGCTATTCAATCATAGAATCGATTCCGATCAAGCGGAAAAAGCCCTTTCTATGTTATTAAAAAAGTATCTGACGATCCCCTGCAATCAAAGTCAAATAGCTTCGAGCCTATCTAAAGATAGGCTACCTTTCTTGCAAAAAACCCCCTTTCTTTCTCAAAGTGAAGTTTCTCGCTTGTTAGTCAAGCCGTTCGGCTTCCTATTTATTATATTATAGGAGATTTGAAGAAGGGCAGGTTTGGAACCCTATACAAGGTGCTGGTCTCGATCCCGCTTGGTGGTGCCCTTCTCGATGATTGTTGACTCAACATTGATTTCGTGCTGGAGTTGGGTTCCAAACCTCCATCCATCGAGTCAAGTAATTCGCTATCGGAAATTGTTCCGCCGCGTATCTCATGCCATGCTTCTTGTTTCTCCGAATTGGTTCCGAGTGTCAGTCAATCAAGATTCACCATCAAGAGAGGGAAGAGCCTTTACTTTAGGTTAGGCCGGTCTCGTCATTCACGCAATTTCCTCGTCCATCGATCGCGCGAGTACGCATCCAGTCAGCACATAGCGAACGAAAAAAGCGTTCATCCTGGATTCTCTTCCTCAAAAAAAATGTCTATGAATTGATTCCTATTCATTCGGTCAAAGTCTCCACGGCCTTTTCACGCCCTTCTACTGAGAGGTGCACCATGTTGATAGGAATCGGCAAAGACCTTCTTGTACACGTCCTCGAGGGCAGCATTCATGGCAATCATCAGTACTTTCTTTCGAGGACATGGTATGGCTTTGTTCTTGGTGTTGTTTAATAGATGTCGAGTGCCGCTTTTCCCTGTCCGAGAATCTCCATCTGCTCTAAGTGGGCGAGCTAGAATCCTTATGTCAGGTTGGTTGTTCAAAATGCTTTTTATCCCTTGCATTTTCATCGAAAGCCCAGACTCATTCTTCTGGATCTTCATTAGTCCTATTTCAGGTGCAAAGCCTTTTCAATAAAGACCTTTTTCTCTCTTTCTTTTCTTTCTCTCCCATTTCTCATTTTTTTGATTGAAAGAGGATAAGCGCTATCCATTGAGTAAAGGGAGGGTTTGCTAGAGTTCTTCGGGCGGTTCGGGTTCTCGGTCGGTTCCCGTTCGC
>JAOVVI020018726.1:0-10288 GCA_028571085.2 Nepenthes alata
TTCAATTCCATGATCCAGAGACCGATGGTAGTGGCAATATTTGGTTTGGTTCCCTGCCTCTAGGTTCCTTAGCACTTCGGGTATGCCTTATTCACATCGATGATGTCTACGCATATTTGCCACTTCCTATTACTCTTTTTGATAAGGACAATGTTCGACAACCAGTCGTGGTATTGGACTTCCCTGATGAACTCCACGTTGAGTAGCTTCTTTATTTCCTTGCGAGTGGCGATCCGTTTTTTGACTGTGTGGTTTCTGCGTTTCTGCCTAGCAAGCTTATGGTCAGAATCGAGACCCAACTTATAGACCATTATTTCGGTCAATATCCTGACATGCCAGCAAGAGTCCACGCAAAGACATCTGTGTTTTGTCTGAGGAAGGTTAGAAGTTGGTCACGAACTGGACCTGAAAGGGAGCTACCAATGTGTATGTATTTTTCTGGTTCGTCAGGGCCCAAAGGAATCCTATCAGTTGACTCCCCTGATTGCGTCTGCTGCAGGGTGGCCTCATCTCATAAGTTAAGCTCTCTGGCTAGTTTGCTTGGGGTCGCCAGCACTACTTGGGACAGGTAACATGTCCGGCCCATTGCCTGGTCTCTCAGGATTTCTCCAACGCTGCACGGTGTCAAAAACTTTATCTTTAGGTGCGGGATCGACGTTACTGATCCAAAATCGGTTAGGCAGGGCAATCCTACGATTGCATTGTAGACAGATAGGAAGTTGACGACCAGGAACGTAAGTATTCGGGAGGTCGTCTACAAGTATGTCCCCAGCGTTACCTCCAGTTGGACAGCTCCTTACACGAGTACTGGTTCATTATCTAGGTTATTCAGGGGTCTTTCAATGGCCTCATTTTGTTCTTTTTTAATCCGAGCTTAGAGAAAGTATCAAGATATAACAAATGACAAGAGCTTTCACTATCGATAAAAGCTTGTTTCAATTGGTAGCTTATAGTACCATTTGAAATAATGGCGGATACAGCCAGAGAGTTAGACTAGGGGGTTATTGCATGCATCATATCATCGTTGCTAAAATCAATGATATCAGTCCTAACCCCTATCCTCGGCTTCTTGCTGCTGGAGGTGCTCTTTGGGCGGTCTAGGGCACTACCCTTTGCTGGCTTGGTTGTTACCATGTTGACAACCCCATCTGCCACTCAAATTTTTGGCTACTCTTACATGTCTTCCTCAACTGCTACGGGAGCTGTCCTTGGTTTCGTGGGAACCTCATCAGATGCCCCCGGCGGATCAAGTTTTCAATCTCCTTCTGCAGAGTCCCGCAGTTTTCAATTCCATGATCCAGAGACCGATGGTAGTGGCAATATTTGGTTTGGTTCCCTGCCTCTAGGTTCCTTAGCACTTTGAGCCATTTTAAAAAATTTTCATCTCGAATCTGTATTAAGATGTTAGTGCCCATGTTGGTAAAGGGGTTAGGTCCTCCGGTCGGGACTCCTTTTGAGGACTTGGCTCCACTCGTAACCGTTTGTATGGTCCTCGGGGACAATAGTCATCCCTATTCCTGTTCTCATTTGTCGGCCTCTCCGACAGCCGGTCCGCATGTTTCTGGGTTCTGGTACGTCAGGTGCTTGAAGAAATCACAAGCTCCAAGATGGAAATGAAAGTGCTTTACTTTACCTGTTCGGTGAGCCTAGATATCATTCGTGCATCGGCGGTGAAGCTAGCTAGGAAGTGCTTCACACTTTCGTCTTGTCGCTGCCAAAGCTAGACCGGATGACACAGTTGCTTCACCTCCTTTCGGTTGGAGGTGAACTGGGATAAGAAGCAATCGACAAACTTTACAAACGTCCAGATATAGTTCGGCTCGAGACTGTAAAACCAAAGGCAAGCGCCCCTTTTGAGTGTCAAAGGGAAGCACTGGCACATGGCAGTCTCACCCAGGCCCTAGAAGTTCAGCAATGTGTGAAAATGGTCCAGGTGGTCCGTCAAGTCGGTGCTACTATCATATGATTCGAGGGTCAGCGTCTCGAACTTGTGGGGGAGCGGCCGTGCACGAATCTCGACCGTGAAGGGCGACCTCCTTAGGTCTATGGCCCTCCTGCTGGCATTGCTCTTGAAGATGTGCTGTCATATTTTTTTTTACCTTCTTCTCCATGCAGGAGGTAGACGCGACCCTCTTGGCGTTGAGAAAGGTCCTCAATTCTGAGTAGTTCGGAGTGGGGTGCGTGATCATGCGGCTCCCGGCTCGCAATGGCTGTGCGCTGCAGGAGGCATCTCCTTGGGTTTAGGGTCTCTGGTTGCTACGGGAGTAACGAGGGTTTCACCTCTCAGGGCTTTCCTTTCATATCCCGTGGCTTGGATGTCCCTGCAGTCGCGTTCGGGCCCTACTGCTCGAGGCCTCCTAGGCCCTAACGTTGTCGGGCCGCAGGGTCTTCTCTACCGGAGGTTTCAATTTTTTGCTCTTCTTTTTGGAAGCCGATGCTTGTGCTGTGGACGCCGAAGCCCCTAGTTGCTACACGTTCAGACAGCTGCTAATCCTCTGGAGTATTTTGAAGATGTCCCCCATTTGGGCTGTCAATGCGCGGACGTCGGGTTCGGGATGCTCACTCGTATGGCTACCTACAGAGGGGTCATCACCATAGGTGGTGGTGTCCCTAGGCAGCAAACTGGTCTGCACCATTGTGTTGATCATATTTGCTGTTGTGAGTGTGGTGGTTGGTGGTTGGACTTTTATGTCATTCCCACAGATGGTGCCAATGATACGTCCCTGTTATCTGGGTTGTGGTACAAATGAGGGAGCCACTTGATCTTTTATTGCGAGTCGAATTAGATCAGGTCCAGTCTCCATTTTTATTAACCTGAAATTTACGCATCACAAATTACAAGTAAGAAGTAAGAGGATTGGCGGGACGCACTCCCTAATTTATCTTCTAACGTTTAAATCAGTAATCTTTCTCAGAAAATTGGAAAGATATAAAGAGGATGTGAAAAAATATAATAATACTCGTCTGTAGTGATCGTGAGAGGAGACCTAAGCTCCTAGAGTGCGCTTAGCAGGGAGCAGCTTGAAGAAATGGAGAACTGAGCTTCTATGTGTCGCACTCGGTGAGTGCTCACTAGGATGCACTCGATGGGGGTGGCTCTCGTGAGGTGGAGGAATAGTTGTGTTGGGAAAGAGAGTTTGACTCTTTCTGGCTATTGTGTCTCGTTCGAGGGTGATTTTTCATAGGGGATCTCTCGATCCCTAACCCTGTGAAGGGTGAGAAAATTTACAGTGCTTTGTGGAGAAGGCTTTGGCACCAAGACTAACGATCGGTATTCTGTCAGGATTTGTCAGCCGTTGGGGCATTGAAAGGAGCTACCGCGTCAGATGTTGTCTTGTGGCGGTGATTTGACCGTAACTGGTGGTAGCCAACAGAGGCCAGGTTTCTTTTCATGTGGATTGGTTGGGCTGCCGTTGGTTGGTGAGCACGACGTTTCTCCATAATTGACCCCCCATCACCATTGGCTGAGAACTTTTATACCGGCGTCTGCGGTGTTGGGCTTCGCTTGCTAATGGACGGGTTGCAGGATTGACTCTCGTTATGACTGAATCGGTCCATGCCATGGCTGGACCTATCAAGTTCTAACAAAAATTCAAGCTTTGGCTAGCCAAAATAAAGCCCCAAACTAACTGCAAACTATATACAATATCATCTATTATTTTCTATTATTTCTTAAAATTCACTAATTATTAAAAAAGTTTGTAATTATCATTTTATCTCAACAAAGAGACAAATTTGATATTTTAGATATAATTATGTGTTTTATTCTTTGTTTGTTGTCGAAAGGAATGTGGTGAATTGTGATGAAATAAACCAAAAATATATTGATTTTTTTGGATGAATATTACAAGGAGCAACGCATTATTATTATTATTAAAAAAAAGTGAAGAAAAGAAAAATGTCATCCTGTCACACTATATTATTTAGAGTAGTCAAATTGGACACTCTTTAGGTAAGAGTTGACATACAAAAATGTGCATCGATAAGGACTTTCTTATTATAAGACATCTCTAGAGCCAAATAAAGGCACATGAGGACCGATTCATCCAAGCAACTGACTTGTCAATAACCGAAAATATTAGACAAATCACACCTAAACTTAAGATTAGATTAACTTTAAAATCTAATTTAAAATACTTATTCGGATATAAGTTTTAGAATACTTAAGCACACACCTAATAAGAGTAAGAGCATGTTATCTGAAAAATCACATTTTTAGAAAATCTCAACGTATGGAGCAATAGATTGGAGGAGATTCCATCTCTAAAAAAGACGGAGAGGTTTTTTTTCTCTCTATCTGGTTTGTTTATTTTTAAATGGATAAATATAATTTAAATATTTGACTTTAATCAATTTTTTTAAGTAGCTAAATTATAATTTTTTATTAAAAATAAACAATCAAAATATAGAGACCCAAACTCTCCATCTTTATATCATATAAAACTTTTTCGAAGCAATGTCCTCTAAAAGCATATGGTCTTTCTCTCGACATTAAATATTCAAATTATATCTTTATTTTGATTTCTGATATGTAAAATTTGTAGGAGGCCGTTTCCAAATCTATTAAGTTGAATTTGAGTTCATAGTACTCACAAAACCTTACGTTGTCCTGCATAAACGGTTGTATTATTTTGTACCTTATCTTTTTTTTTAATAATTTTCTACTCCTATTCTATTTGGCGACGTTTTCAACAAGTTTTATTCAATAGAATCATTTCTTTATTTGCTTTCATTGTATTAAGATACTCTCTATGCGTGTGTGCGCGCACACCTTTCCAAATGGGTTAGGAAATCCTGCTTCTTTCGATTTGTTTTTCTTTTTTTTACCGTTGAATTATTTTTAATCAAATGATAAAAATTTAAAATTTATATAATAATATTTTTTATATAAATTTTTATTAAAAATATTCATAATATTTAATTTAATATTTATTAAATATTAATATTATTTAAAAAATTAAAAAATAATTATATATAATATTTTTTTATTTTTTAAACTTTTACCATTAGATAAGAATTCAATGATGAAAGATAAAAACGCAAATCCTACTTCTCCTCCCCCATTCACAAAACAACCAACCCTCGCCCCCTGATTGAGGAGAGTAAGGGGGAGGACGGGGTACGACGTCCTGACTTGTTGAATTTTAAAATTAATTGTTCATATTTTTTTAATAAAAAAATAAAAAATAAAATTTAAATATATATATTTTTTTTTTATATAAAAAATGAGGGTCGTTGGTTTTGAAATCCAACGACACACATGGCGCTGGAGCCATTGCGACACCCGTACGGCGCTGCAGCGGCCCTCATTTAGAGAAGAGGGGCTACGACGCGTATGGGCGTCGCAGTCCCTCTGATCTAATATTTTAAAAAAATGAGAAATATATATATATATATAACATTTTTTTTAATCAAATATAAAAAAAATAATAAAAATTAAAAATAATAATATCAAACCATTATATATATATAGTTGTTGAATTTTTGAATCTAACAGCTGCCCGGGTGTCGGAGGAGCTGTGACGCCTCCCATTGCAACCCCCCCAATTTTCAATTGAGGGAGGCTCGTACGGTACGCAATATACCCGTTTCTTATTTTTAAATTTTAATTATTTATTTTTAAAAAAATAAATATCTTTTAATTATTTTTAAATAATTAATTTTTAAAATTTTTAAAGTAATTAAATTATAGTTATTAATTTAAAAAACAGACAATTAGAAATTAAATCTCTTTATCTCTATAAAAAAATAAAAAAACTCCAACCAACAAAAAAATACAAATAAATAAACAAACAAACTAGAGGGATATCTATCATGAATTTAGAAGAATACATCTTTTTAAAAGAGATACACCTCGTCTATTTTTTATCTTTATCATATAAAAATTTAATGATAAAGAATTTTAAATATAAAAAATAATATACATAATATTTTTTTATTTTTATACATTATTAAACTTTCATTAAATGTTTAACATATTGACAAAAATATTTATAAATAATATATGTTAATTTTGTTTTCATTCAACAAAAAAAGAAATGAACCGCCATCGTGGGTCCCATAAATTATATTGTTTACGGGACAGAAACTTCCCCTGATGAGATATTCACTAACAGTTTTGTCTCTACAAATTAAAAATAAAAAATTATTACAAATATTCTTAATGTTATTATTTACTAAATGTCTTTATCTTTTATTTTAGTATTTATTATGACAATATTCAATTTCCTATATTTTTTTAAATAGATGATATCAGAAATTTAAAAGAAAAAATATTTATATCTTCTCCGAATGTAGCTATAAAAAACCCATACACTAAAGTTGATTAAATTAATGACGATGGACAAAAAATTTTCGAATCTCTAATTATTTAAATTTTAATTCATTTGGATTGCCCAGCGGCTCAAAAACATCGATGTTGGATAGGAAGTTTTCAATGGTCATAACAGCAACACTGAATTGGATGATATATTGCAATTTCAAGCATGGATTAAGTGTTTAAAACATAAAAAAAAAAAACGGATACTGTCACGCATCAGGGGTCAAGCTTTGTAAAGATCAATGGCAGCAACGGGTACTGATCTTGTCTCATTAGAGTACGTCATATTTATTTGTTGAATTTCACCACGAAGAGCCACTGAAGTCTAAACTAAACGTATAATTTTTAACAAAACAGATAGAACCTCTCTGATTGTATTACTTCATTTTGTAGTACGAACATTTAGGAAAACAACGCCAATAGCACTCAGCTCATGCAGAGAGAGATTTTCACCATATCAATAAATGATGGATTGTTACAACTTCAAAAGATGCAACATTTTGAAGGCATATGTTATGTAATATAGATATATATCATTCAGTAAAAATTGATCGTGCCAACCACAAATTGGGTTCAAGCCACGGACAACAAGCCACAACGCAAATTAAGAAATCATCTGATTCCCCCTTCTTCCTCATGGACTGAAAATTTCTGTCGAGGGTGGATTCAAGGCGCGCATGGCCACTCTCCCATGTCCTGGGATTAGAACATCAGAAGAGGGTAGACAGAAAAATAAGAAGACAGAGAGAACACAATTGAGTACCTGAGTCACAGGGTCCAACTGCTCCAGCTAAGTGGAATTCAACTATACTAATTTTTTTTTTTTTTTTGGGGGTGGGGGGAGTCTAATATGCCAATGCGCTTTTCATTTACATGATTACTTTCACACTACCCTCTCAAACTCGCCAAGCAGTAGCTTTAGTTCTGAGTGTCGAATAAACACAAAAGGGAAAGAAGAAATATGACTAAAAAAATAAAAAGAGCAAATATGGAAATCTCCCTCTTGGGCATCAAGGAAGTATTCCTTAACAGATCTCTCACTTTTGGGGTGGAATGCCAACGCAGCAGAAGTTCAAGAGTCTGCGGCGGAGGAGGATGGTCTTGCTAAAGAAGTTTCACCAAGAGAGACGGAAGCCAGGGATGATGCCCAAACCCGTGCACTTCTGGCTCCTCTGTGAAAATTTCTGGATTTACATAACTTAAGCTTGCTCCACACCCTTGTAACATCAATGTGCAGGATATGCCCCAATAAACGGCTTGATTCTCCGAAGATTCCCAGGTTCAAATGCCACTTGCACAAGACCCACACAGCTGTAAGATGAGAGATTATCCCAGGACAAAAATAGAGGAATGCCCTTAACATCAGGAACAGTAGTGCTAATACTAAGTAAGGTTCTTCCATTATCATCTCATCCCATGGTGATTGATACCATGGTTGAAGCCTTCTCTTGGCACTCATTAATCTACTGGAATTATTATGATGGATTACATCTTCTATGGGGTCAAGCCCTGGATACACACAAGAGGAGCATCAAGGAAAGCATTACAACCACAAGTCAAGATAGCAGTAGTTATTCAATCCAAGCACCCTGTCATGCTTCCTCAAAACAAAGAAGAAGATAAAGAGGGAAAGAAGGGGGGGCAGGGAGCAACATATGCAACAGGATCTCCAAATTAAGGGGATATAAGAACTTGCACACACGTGAATACCTGCCCAAACCCCAAGTTAGGTCATTTGGTCTCAGCCCTTTTCAACAAGTTCGAGTAGAAATCTTAATACCTATTATAATCGAGAGAGTGAGGTTTCAAAAAGATACAACTTTGTGTTTCAGCTGCTGAGTTCACTAGAACGTAGCAAAAGCCCCACCCCTACCCCTGGTTCAACTCCAATATGCTGTACCCATATTTATTTTTGTCCTCACTTCATACAAAATATGACGATGACCCTTGTTTTGAGTGTTATATGTCACACCCAACTATATGTTTGTTACCCCCCCTCCCCCAACAACTGAGTGTCCTAATTTGTTGTGCAATGAAATGGGTATCTTTTTTCACCTTATCTTTTCAAGCTCGGAAGGATTCTACTAAATAGCTCTCAGGCTTGTAATGTAGGACTCTACTCCAAGTATGCCGGTGTGTTCTACTTCTTATCGGTAGAATGAGCATTTTGTTGATAATATAAGAGAAATGGAAGGGCAACATGCAGAAGTAATTTATTGACTAATTGTTGTTACTTCCAATTGTGCATAGAAGCTATGCTTTTTCAATTGGTCCTTCATAAATTGCAATATATTTCTTAGAATGAAAATATACTACATCTAAGGTTCGCCAAGTGCATGATGGACTTCCTGTATGCAGTCATAATAGTTATTATCATTGTGCCAAAACTCACCCTCAATAAAGACATACTACATCTAAAACACAAAGCATATGAAAAAATAAAGAGCAACCCTACTTCTACTATTGTTTACCGAAAAAGATGATATGGCACCTATTATGTTAACCCACATAACAAATAAATAAATAAATAAATAAACAACTCAACAGGTGTCATGCCATATTTCTTAATAAAATTGTAATAAATTTGTAGCAAGAGTAGTATTTTAATAAAAATAAAATGGTATTTTTTTTATTAAGAAAAAGAAAAGGTACTATTCAAGGACACAAACTGACCTACCTAACTAAATGGGTGAGGCAAAGGCAACGTTATCCAATCATTAAATGGGACTTACATTGCCAGGGACACAATGGTTGCCTGAAGAAACTATTGTGCGCCTGGATATAGGGCTGCCTTATTAAATAGTTGGGTACGGGGTGAGCTTGTAAAATAGCCATTGATCATGACATATCTGGACCCAATTGCCTGAGTAATGCTACAGGTATAAAAAGAATGGCATGCAACAAAATCATTACATCAGAATTAGACGTGCAAATCGCAAGCAGGCTGCGCAAAGAATCATTAGGTATCAAAAGCTCAAAGATTAGAGCAAGCACATTCAACCACCATACAAGACCCATGTAATCAGATGATCTAAATTATGCAAACTGGTTTATTTAGCAGTACCTGTACATCTCTTGTAAAAGCGTGCCATAGACAGCAGATCTTTAGGACCATAATACCTCATTTTTTCGGTCCGATTCACTATCAACAATGCAGGCAAACTATGGATCCCATATCTTGAGAACAAACTGCAAATAACAACAAGCACATGGGTGAATTTTTGAACAATTAGAGGGGATATATGATTGGATGTCATAATATGGAACAGTTCTCCAGTTCTTTTTTGCACACTCATGATAGCAGCCATATAAAAAGTACAAGGCTTCAGCTTCAAAGCCCCTCCCCTGGGGAAAAAAAACAGTTGCTGCTGTATTTTCAGAAAGTTAATCATTTTTGTTCTTTGAAAGCACACAAAAGCAGATAATTATTGAAATAGGATGCACACAAGGAAAAGCAATTGGCATTCATCAGCTACCCTCATTTATTTCTAACAGCCACTAACTGTGTTCCTATTGAAACCAACTAATGAGAGTCCATGCCAGAATTTCACAAACATGTTTAACACCCAGAATAAACACTAAGCAGATACACTAAACAGTATCCATTCTCTATGCTGTAATGGAAGCAAGCAAACAAATTAAATTTATCCACGAGAAACAACTACATTATCAAACAATACCCTCTCACCTTGGCATCACCAATGATTGCTCGACTGTAATATGTCCAATCTGAGGGAACGTCGAACTAAGAACATCAAATTTGTATCTAATGTATTTTGAAAATGGACACCATGAGGCATGGAAGAGCACAGCAGTGTACACATTCATCTGTTTAGATCTCAAAATGTGTTCAAGCAAATCTCCGTTCATCTAAAACACAAGGAACAAAAATAAGTATATTAGAAAAGAAAATTCAAGAATTGCTTCATGTTGCATCAACAAGAATGAAATAGCAGCTCCCCCCCCCCC